>SCLD01081026.1:0-38242 GCA_004367895.1 Oikopleura longicauda | reverse complement strand
AATAAAGGTTGATCCACATTAAAAAATACCTTTTACTGGAATTTGTTCTTCTTGGCTGACATAAACCCAATCAGTAACTTCTCCACAAGCACCACAATTAATTTTAAGAAACCACCGGAAATCCTCGCCGGGAGCTTCTAGGGAGCACAAATTCTCCAAACAACAATCTATTTTTAACCCTATTCTTGGCATACTGAAATAGAGAAAAATAAATCTCAAAGGCAGTAGAAAAATAATAAACAGTTAGAAAATTAAAATCTTTGTCATGAGTCAACCAAAGGACGAGTATCATTTGAACCAGCAAGAGCTATGGGTCAATCAATTCATGTCCAAGTGAAAATCGTTGAATTATTTTGTTTCTGTTTGAGTCAATTTTACGCGTGATTTGACCAGCAGCAGCAACGTTACGGTTTGAAGCCGAAATATTTTTCCACTTGGTTTCAAATTCAAAATGAAGAAATTGAAATACTTCACATAGAACTTTTTCAGTATTTTGACTTAAAAATTATGAAATTTCGATCAACGTAATGTGAGTACTTTGACTACTTTACCATTGGTTTATAAATGAATTGAGTTGATTTTCCTTCAGTAGTCTGATGACTGCTCGACATAAGGTAAGTAAAGTTGTACAATATGGAAAATTGTATTTTTTGGATTCTGAGAACATTTTCGAATCATTGCGTTCGCTACCAACAATCAAAAGCCAGAGACCAAATATACCTGCACCTCTAAGATCTGTTCCAGGATCATTTCCTTTAAAGGATATATTTATTTTCTATTATACGTTGTACGAGATTATTCAAACCTTGAAAACCTATTTCTTCCCAGTGTGAACCGAAACGTCCAGAAGGTTTTTGTGTTGTCAGGTTCAGAAACAAACTGTTCAACAATTGAAATTGAAAATCTGGATCTATTTCAGATAATCCCCTTTTTGTCAATAATATCATTTTTATCACTTCATTATATTCTGAGTCACTTCCTATGAATTCAGGACCTGTTATTGTTCTAAAAGTATGTTAAGAGGTTTGCCATCGGATTTAATAAGCTCACCGTAAAAATTGTTTGAAACAGCTCAAATCGGCTGGTGAATCTAAAACAGGGGCACTTATGTCCTTGATATCTATAACGCGGTCATAGGTTACAAGATTCATTTGTTGAAGGGCCGAATGAGAACTGATGTGAATTACGTTTGAGTCTCCAACCAAGTTAATTTTTAAATGTTGCGTCTGCTTTGGGTTAAAATCTGCTACGTGGATTGTTTTTTGAGTTTTTAGAATAACCCTAACTTTTCCACAGCATCCCATTCGGCGACAGCATCTTCGTATGTCAATTGATCTGCATCACCCATTTTCCATTCTAGAATTAAAATTCATTTGAAACAATATTTATAGTCGTTTATATAAATCGGTATTTATCGTTCTTTATGGGTCCGATGACACCTAACGTTCGTGTTATCCTTTTTGTGATTTTCAAATTGTTTTATCGGCGAATCAAACTAACTAATCATCGAGGAAAAAGTTTTTGAAACGATGGGCGCGAATTTCAAAATCTACCTGAGCGAATCTCGTAATTGAAAAATAAGTTTTGAAGTGTTTCTTGCGTCATCGATTCCTCTATGTTGATTTCCTACCCATTCAATATCATAAATATCAAACATTTTTCGTAATCGCGGCACGTGTTTATATTTAGTCACAGGCAATTGACGACGTGCTATCGATCTTAGATCAATCCAACTCTTTAGCGCCACCGGGTGACCAATCTTTTTTCGTTTCAATTCATGTATAAGCTGGTTGCCAATATCCCAATCTGTCCACGTGACAAAACATGTGACATTATCTGTGGATGTAAACTTATCAATGTTTCCAATTTAGGTTTTTTAACAAATCAATCGAAAGAAATGGAAACCAACCTGATGTTTTGTACGATACAATGAAAGATTAAAATCATTTTCGATACTTTTCAACTATCTTAAGATTTAAAAGGACTATACTGACCCCAACCACAAGAACCAATTTTGACCTTTTTTGGCCGATTTTTCTGGCCCTGACACTTTAAAATTCGAATTTTCAAAAAAGCTTTGTATCATAATGATCTATAATGGTCACTAATGGCGAAAAAGTTCTAGTAAGTAAAGTCCTTTATGGTCTTTGAGTCAAAGACTTTCAATTAAAAAAAATATAGCTACTACCCTGGTTCGCCGAAAATAAGGAATTAAGGCAACCCTCTGGAAGGCGCACCCCACTTTATACTTTATCGTGTATAATATAGTACAAATAAATCCTTTCCCAATTTCTAAAATCTTTGATAATTTCTTCTAAAATATCTTCATCTTCAAACTGTCTATCATTCAAATGTAAAAATTTTCGACAAAATTTCGAAATCTCTGGTGTTTCTGTAGGACGCACAAATTTGTGAAATTCTGATAAAATGTTGCCATTTTGAAGATCGATAAGAACGGCTGGAAATTCGATAATTTCTGGTTGCCATCCAATTGGAGGCTTTTCTAACTTGTCATAACATGTTGCTTCAAAATCGATGCAAATTGCATGTGAAAACATCATTTCTCGGTTTTATTCAAAAAAGGGAAAATTTAGTCATTAGATGAGTGATGACTAATAAATGAGGCGATGACTCATCGTTCTCCAGTTCATCTCATTGGCGGAAAATAAAGCCACGATGCAGAGATCTTAGAACGAGAGAAACAAAAAAGAGAAATTATTTGCTCCGCTTTTATGAATTAAATCATGGGCCACAAATAGTGATATTTTAACAGATTGAGCTAGCATGTCAGCAAAATTAAAATACATTGAGTCGACAATCTATCGTTATTAATGGATGATTAATCTAATCAGAGAGCACACGTTTTTTTTATCTAGCCTGACATAAATGTAAAAATGAAAGACTGTTGAAATATACTCATTACTAAAATCTAAATTTTAGAAGTGTTGAGCAGGCGTTTCGACAGACAAACTAGTGAGTATTGACTGTATTTTGACCTTTTTGACCTTTAAAGTAAAAATGGATTCAAAATTCACCTTATGGAGAGAACATTTGAGAAACACAGTCGGACAGTAACAATTTTCTATCGGAGATTCGACTCCAAGTACAGATATTTTTAAATCTTAGAGAATCAACATTTATATTGTTACTGTCCTTGTACAAAAGTCACTATTTTCAACTTGGCTCGACAGCCTTGTTACGACATCGGTACTACACCAGTATTTTATGCAGTGTGTATACCAGTACTTCAGGGTTAACAGCTAGGATCACCCCGGTGATGTTAGATTTTAACTCTAAAAATCTATGAAATTCCAGAGATCCACAAATCGCTCGATTTGATTGGCTGGAATGCCAATTCATCGTTCTGATTAGTGGATCTCGTTCAATTTTTTTTTGCTATTTCCTCCAGACCGATATCGTCTGCCTGAAATTAGCTCCTACTGAGATCCCATGTTGATCTGAATTGAATCCTGCTTCGTCGTCATTTCCAGCTCTCCAATTGGCTCAATATTTGAACCAATTAAACAGTTTTGCTTCGGGTCAATGTGGGAAATCAGTAGAAATGTCAATTCCATTTAAATTCTCAAAGTTCTAAGTTTGATTTCCCTATAATATTTATTTGGTTAGAAATGGCTGATCTTGATGATGCTCTTGTTAATTATTTGACTGATAAATATTCTGCCGATGCCGAAAATGGCGAAAACGATGCTGAAATGGATGACATTCCTGATAGGTAGGACCAAAAACTTTGTAAAGCTAGAGTATTTAAACAAAATTAGTGCTTCTGTCGGTGGTAGATCTGAAGGATCTTCTGACGAGTCAGACAGTGAGTCTGAAGCATCTGAAGATTCCGATTCGTCAACTGATACAGTGATGGATAATAAAGCCGCAAAAGATGATGCCGATAAGCAACGCAGAAAAGAAAAACGCGAAGAACGAAGAGCAAAAAAGGCGAAAAAGGAGGAAAAGCGCAGAAGAAAAGCCGAAAAGGTTAGTTTATGATTCATTAAAGTCATAAATTATGAGTCATTCGAGTCATACGAAACCCTAAAATGTTGTTCTAGAAAGAGAAAAAAGAGAGAAAACGAAAACATAAAAAAGAAAAATCTGAAAAAGATTCAAAACGGCGAAAAAAATCGAGAGAAGAAAGATCTGAATCTAAAAGAAGAGATGAACGAAGCTCTTCAAGTAGACGAGATGACAGAGAAAGAAGTTCATCTAGAAGACGTGACGATCGAGAGAGAAGTTCTTCCAAAAGAAGAGATGATCGTGAAAGATCGTCATCTAGGTAAATATACCGGATTCTTCCAATACTTTGATAACCATAAAATGTGTCAAAGTGGGGTCAGCTACATTTATAAACGAAACATTCTTTATTCGCTATGATTATTTCCTTAGTCACATTTGATTCCATTGTATGATACAGTCTGTATCGTTATAGGGAACGTGATTAAAAAACACCGGAAATGCGATACCTTCTGAGCGATTAGTATGTATTTTGAATAGAGAGGTTTTAATTTTCTTCGAGAACTAAAAAACGCATTTAAGACGCCGTTCGCCTTCTCCAACAGGATCCACTCGATCGTTCCGATCTGTTCACGCCGATTTCAAATATGGCAAAAGTCGAAGTTCATCACGAGCAAGAAGTCGATCACCAGATAGATATTCATCTCGATCCGAGCGACCATACAAGAAATCTTCGAGTTCAAGCCGAAGATCGAAATCACCTGACCGAAAACGATCAGGAAAAGCAGAAGATTATGGACAACTCGGTAATCGTGCCATTCCACCACCTAGTGATTTGTACACGATGAAGGAACACAAAGACTCTGATGATTCCGGAGATGATGATGACAAAGATGGTGCATACTCTGGAACTGGTTTATCCAAGGAGGACAAAATGAAGCTGTTAGAAATTGCCAAAAAGAATGCCTTGAATGTTCATGGTGGTTTGAATAAAAATGAATCTATTGCAATGCGACATGGTGGTCTCACTATTGAAAAATTGACAGAGAAATGTCAGCGAGTTGCTGATGGTAAGGAAGATCCCGTAACTGAGGATATACCGGATGATATGCTCAATCATCCTTTCGAAATGGTCGAAAAAGCTCCAGAACAACTCACTTTCAGGTAAGAATCATGAGATTTATAAGCAGTTATAACGGTTCTAGGCCCATTTTCTTGAAACCAAAGCAAGTTGATCCTCTCGCACTACCTGCTGATGCTTCAATGGCTGCGTTGACCAAATCCTTCCCAGTTTCCGCTGGTATCCAACATAGAGAAGTAATCAATGATTATGATATCGATAAAGAAGGCGTTGGCGAATGGACCGAAGGAATTTTGTTAATAATGATTATTCTGGATTATTCTAATTTGGAGAATAGAACATTCGAACTCAAACTTAGATTCGAGGTGAAGGATCCTTCAAAATAGGCACTTATGTTAACATGATAAAGGTGGAGCTGGAGGTGATTCAGATGACGAAACCACAGCTGTAGAGAACAATGAAGAAAATGGAAAAGATAAGAAAATGAGCATGGCTGATATTCAGGTACTTTTCATGACTTTTGCATGAACTTTGTCATTTTATATTATATCTAGGGCGCCATTGCTGATCGAATTGAAGCTATGAGAAAATTACAAGAAAATCCAGATGACAATGACGCCATGGAACAAATGAACAAGGCACAACAACAGTTAGCCGAATGGAATTCAAGTGGGCAAGCTGGTATGTGTTGCCCTTTATGAGTCAAATAATGACTCATTTAAATGAGTCATTTTATAATTTTTATTTAAGCCGAGGAAACGAAGATTATGCCAATGTCATGGGCTGATTTGAGTTCTGGTAATCCAGCTTGGGCCAAAAAAGATCAATTTCATGTTGCCCGTAAAGTTGAAGGTTTGGGTAAAAAACTTTTGGAGAAAATGGGTTGGTCAGAAGGAATGGGATTGGGTAAAAACGCCCAAGGTAATGCAGAACCCCTTGTCTTGGATTTCAAGATCAATCGAGAAGGTCTTTCATCGACAAATGAATCCGCTGATGGCCCATCTTTCATGGGCAGAAAGGTTAATATAAGGTTATTTTGGAGGCAATT
Organism: Oikopleura longicauda; assembly: GCA_004367895.1. NCBI lineage: Eukaryota > Metazoa > Chordata > Appendicularia > Copelata > Oikopleuridae > Oikopleura > Oikopleura longicauda. The sequence continues at coordinate 32,147 of SCLD01081026.1, read as the reverse complement.
ATCTCATAAAAACAATTTAGGGTTTCGCCGGTGGTATCGTAAAGGATCTATCTGGTAAACATCCAGTTTCTGCTCTGATGGAAGTATGTTCAAAGCGTAGATGGGGACAACCGGAGTTCACTCTTCTTACAGATCCTGGTGCAGGAAATAATCGCTCTTATTTATACAAGGTTGGATGTTTATTTTGTATCGGACATTTTTTTATTATTTAGGTTCGTGTTTATGATACAGAATACCAGCCCGCATGCCCTTCGCTGAATAAAAAGACCGCAAAAGCTGCCTCCGCAACTGTAGCTCTTCAAGCCCTTGGTCTCGTTCCTAGAAATTAAAAATCGCATCATTTATGTACTAGTACAATACTTGTACTACACCAGTACTTTCTGCCACAACGATTCTCTAAAAACTATTCTCGTCAAACTGTTTCATTATTTCTCATTAGGAAAATGTCCTTCCTTCAATGATTGAACTGTAGTAATTTATTTTAATTTTTAGAAATGTCGGACGCCGGATCGGCCGCTGATCCAAACGTGGCTCCTCAACAGGACCCTGTCACTGCACCTATCACCGGTAATTGATATTTATTGTGACACTTTTATTAATCGCCGTAAATTCAGATGGATACGTATTCTCGGTGGTATTTTTACAAAAATATGGATGGTATATAATATTTGGACTTATTGCACTTTCATTTGTCAAAAAGAACCTCGAACGCCATATCCAGGTCAGTTAAGACACTCGTATCAGACAATGTTTACCTAAAATAAGGTCACGCGTTCATAATAATAAAAATACACCTTTTCATTTTGGATAAAACTTAAGTTTGACACAGTTTGATTCAAAATGCCCAATGATGATTTTCACGCGAAAATGTTTCAAAAAGCTGAAATTCATTCTAGAAAGGTCACGCCAGAGATAAATAAAGTAAAACTACTTATTTGTGGTTATACTTGTTCAATGACAAGTCAGTTAATCGTACAAATTTTAGGCCTTTCGTGAATGGCAAGAAGTGGCTAGCATAAAAAAGAATCCAGATCAGTTTCAATCTATGGATGAAGCTAGAATGGCACGATTGGAACGTCTTCAAGCCAACTCCGATGTTGTAAGTTCTGAGTTTTTTTCGTTTGTGATGTAAATTATAATATCCGTCCATAAATCGCTTTCAAGGCCGCAAAACTCAAAGCTGAACGTGATGCTGAATTGGCAAAAATTCGACAAGAGCGCATGGATGCCGCTAGAGAAAATGGTGGCGGTAAGGAGTCTATGGCGCGATGGGAAGATGCAAAAAAGAAAGATAATCTTACTTCCATGACTGGTCATACTACTCGTGGCGCTACTGTAAATGAAACTAGTAACAAACCGAAATCGAAATTTAATTTTCGGGGTGAATATAATCCAATGACCGGAAATGGAGCTGGAGCTTCTAAATTTAAACCAAATAGAGCTCAACCAAAGCGAGGAGGATGATAAATGCTTTTGCTAACTTATGTGTAGGTTCAAATGAATCATAGCTAATTTACGCCTACGCAAAGTTAGCATATTACTAGATTGTGAATGCTTTCCCCAATATGGGTTGAACTATGACGTCATTTGCCGGAAACAGAGTATTCTTTGGGGCTTTTGACTGACGAGCTGACTCTTTCTAGGTTATTATCATGGGAATTGTGGCAAAAGAAAGCCATAAACTTCAAAAACTGTCCTTCCCTCTTTAGTGCCTTTCATTTCTAATCCATTATCCCTTACGGTTCATATTCTAATTCAAGAACCCCATCAGCTGTTCGTGTGCAATTCTGTTTGATAGGAATAAAATGTTAAAATTACGACTCTTGTGACTTCCTGAATGCATGTGATATTGCACCACGTGCTCTTCATGTGATCCCTCCACATGATCTTCTGGTGTCTATACTTATGATTCTGGTTTCAGAGATTCGTTAATCGTCAAAGTAAAGAGAATGAGCTCACGGAAGGTAATGGCAATCCAGGCACGACGTAAGGGAGCGGGAAAGAAAAATCAAAAAGGAAAAAAACAGAATGACCAAAAGAAAAAACAAAAAAATAAGAAATCAGATGATCAAAGAAAAGGATCGATCTCATCCCTACCACAAGATAATTATCCAGAATCCGACAGGCAAATAGGTTTTCCATAATGGATAAGTCATAAAAAAGTCATATTTATGATTCATTCAAGTTCGAAAAACCCTGACTCCACCAGAGGATCCTCTAAGGGATTTGTCGTACAAACTACATGACGGACGATACATTCCTTACCAGACACATGAGTGCCAAAGGTCGTAAATGATTTCAATTAACAGATGCGAGGTGTTGCTGTATATAAATTGTGGTTTCAGACTGTTACTTTCTGACCTTTTTTGGCCTTTATCCATTTTTTGGCGTAGGTTATGGAGTATTTTTAGGCTCTAGAATCCTGTGTAGGTTAATACATTTACAGTGTTTTTGCTACTTTTGCATTGCCCGAATTTACACATTTTTGCCAAACTTTAGTCAAGAGAGATTTTAGACTTCCGGGGTACAAGCCCAAAGGGATAGTGAAAATTGACGTAGGCGGAAAGAAGAAAGAAACTTCAACAGAGAGAGATGATAACTTTTATTTTTAAAATATTTTCAATATTGATAGGTTAATTCAATCATATAAAATTAATGATCATATAAAATTGATACAGTTTCCGTGCAATAAGAGGACGTTTCTTTTTCGTCATTATGTCATACTTTATTGCGCATATCACTCAATTTTTGTTGCACTTATGAAATCTAAATGTTGATGTCAACAGTGTTATGGAATGATTGAGGAATGCATCATTTATATACAATAACAAGGTTTATTGAGTGAAAAATGTATTTTTGAAAAAAGTATCTACAGTTGATTTACCATCTGAAACTGACGTCACCATTACTTCATAATGAATTGAAACGTTTTCTTATTGGCTGAACATGTTTTCTGATAAGATTCTTATTTTTGATTAGAATATATATTCCAGCGAGGAACATCGAAGCAGATTACAAATGACCCGGAAAATCCATTACCACTTGAAGATGAAGGTCAAACAATATCAAGCCCGGAAAATTGTGTCGAAAGGGTTGGAAGTAAATCTGAAGAAAATGATTCAGACTCTGAGACAATTGCAGCAGATCAACATGTTCTCGAACCACCGAGCTTGGATGACGATTTAGAGCGCGAACGTACCCTCGTACGAATTGTCTTTCGTTCCGAGCTAAAAGTTGAGCGAACTCTTCAGGGGACTATCGAGCGAACGAATGATGATAAAAGTGAAAGTGGCACAAATACGGAATCTTCTGAACCTATACCCCTCGACCTTATGGCAGAATTGACCAATGAAAAATATGCTATTGGAGCTAAATACAGTCAGTCCGAAGATACTGATGAAGAAATGCCAGAAATTGGAACTGAAGATGAGTCAGCACAAGAACAAACTGCTGACTCCGAGAGTGACTCGGATTCAAGTATGTGCACTACCACAACTACAGCAGAATTCACATCCGAAAATTCTTCAACATCAAGAAAAAGAAAAAGGCATTCAGGCTTTCAAAGTGTTTATTTCGTCGGACGTGTGATTACAGAGTGTTCTCAGTAGTGTTCGTTTACCAAATGTTCGTCCCTCTCGAGGGTAAATTAGCGCGTTGCGTTGAATAGGACCCCCCAATTCGAAACTGAGTCATTTTCTAATTTTCTCAAAGTGAAGAAAAGAGAATTCTAATTATGGCAATTGATAAAATCCTTCGTGTACCAGGATCATGAGTCTGAGATCTTAGTAGTTAATAATTATTCTAGTGTAGTACAGTCATGACACTCATGGGAGGCCATGGGGAGATCACTGGAGGTGCCCAGAATCACGGAATAGGCTGTAAATCAATTTTCAAGCAGCTGTGATTTCTAGTTAGATTTAAACTTCAGAGTGTTCTGGCGGCTACCTTTGAGTTGCACAGGCATTTCTGCTACAACCCAGACTGTTTAGGCTAAACAACACTTAACTCTGAACAGCTGAATCAAAAATGGTCAAATCTCAACTCAATATGGCTCATCAACGCGGTCTTTGTAAATGTATGATCTGTCATAGACTGCGAGATGCAATCGTTAGGAAACATTAAAAAGTTATGAAGTTCGAGAGGAAATCCTACCAGAACAGTTTTTTGAAAGATATCGAACGACTGTGAGAAAACCTAGAAAAAGATCATGTGATGACTCAGATCCAAATCATGACGAAGATGATGAAATTCTTGGATCAGATGATGACGAACAGGAATCACCAAAAGACTACTGCAAGGTTTGTTATGGATAACAGACTGATCTTATTATTAACGATTATTTCAGGGTGGATATCATCCAGTAAAAGTTGGCGATTTGTATCATAATCGATATCATGTGATCCGCAAACTGGGATGGGGTCATTTTTCAACAGTATGGCTATGTTGGGATATGCAATGCAAACGATTCGTCGCTCTAAAAGGTAAAAAATACTTCTTATAAGCAATATGATGATGAAGTTATAATCCCGTAGTTTATTCTTGCAAAATATTAACACTTGTCAGTACTCTGGCTCAAGTTCAAACAAACGATAATTCATATTTAGTGGTTACAATAGGTTAAATATAGTAAAGCAAATAGGTCACTTCAGAAGGAGTTAAAAAATAGCCAATTCAACTCATTCAATTTTCTTGCCTCAGCAGTGTTACTAATGATTATGAAAAAGAAATCTATTGATAATACCATATTAGCCATAGGTTACGTTTTCATTCTCTTGTGACCAAAATGGACCATTTCTTTTCTTTCTATAAAAATATGTTTAGTGGTTAAATCCGCCAGTCATTACACAGAGACAGCTGTTGACGAGATAAAACTTTTAACATGTGTTCGTGAATCTGACCCAGCCGATCCATTTCGTGAAAAGTGTGTCCAGTTACTTGACGATTTCAAAATTCATGGGGTAAATGGGACCCACGTCGTCATGGTTTTCGAAGTACTAGGTCACCATCTTCTCAAATGGATTATCAAGGTAAAAACCATGAAAAGTAAAATGATCATGACCATTGTATTCAGTCGGATTACCGCGGTCTTCCTCGCGAATGCGTTCGCTCGATTATTCGACAAACACTTGAAGGACTTCAATATCTTCACGACAAGTGTAAAATTATACACACGGATATTAAACCAGAAAACATTCTCCTCTGTGTTTCCGATGACTACATTAGAAGGTAAAACGCTAAACTCATTTGAAAAGATCTCCAAAATAATATTTTCTTCCAGAATCGCACATGATGCACATGAATGGCAACAGAATGGAGGTGCACCACCAGCTGGTAGTCACGTATCGACAGCACCAACAAAAAGTGATAAACCAGTTTCAAAAAATAGAAGAAAAAAAATGAAACAAAAAGCAAAGAAACAGGCTCAAATGCTTCAAAAAGTTGCGGAACAAATGGATGAACAGGATGAAGAACTCAAAAAACGATTGGTAAGACAAAACTGTTCGGGCCAAGGAACAGAATATAAAATGATCATTAAGACTTCGGTGGAAGGTGATGAGGAACCTTCTTTCACTGAAGAACAGGCTCCACCACCAGCGGCGGTATTTGCGAATGGGGATAATGCATCACGTGATCGTCATGATACGTCGGCCTCAAATGCATCAGAAGAATGGAAAAACAAATCCGCAAATGATCTACTTGTTGATTTACTTGACCCAGTAAGCAGACTATGTAGTTTTCTATAAAACGTTTCTTAGAGTGTGTTTTGTTTAAAAGTGAAATTTCAGAATAATGCAGAAAACTTTGTTTGTAAATTAGCCGATCTTGGAAACGCTTGCTGGACACATAAACACTTTACCGAAGACATTCAGACCAGACAGGTAGACCGCTGATCCACTTGAAATACTTTTTTACTGGTTTGTTTAGTATCGCTCATTGGAAGTTCTAATTGGGGCTGGTTATGATACCTCAGCTGACATTTGGTCAACAGCTTGTATGGCATTTGAATTGGCTACAGGGGATTTCCTCTTTGAACCACATAGTGGTGAATCGTGGTCACGTGACGAAGATCATATTGCACTTATCACTGAATTAGTCGGTAGCTTGCCAAAGAAGTGCATTATGCATGGAACATATAGCAAAGGTTTGCAGAGCATCTTTTCCTCCGACCTTGGCAAAACTCACCCTGAATCCCAACCTCACAAATTAAACCATCTTTTAGATTTTTTCAAAAAAGATGGTACCCTGAGACGCATTTCAAAGCTAAAGCCATGGCCATTGAAAAACGTTCTGGTCGAAAAATACGAATGGGATGAAATGACAGCAGAGGGTTTTAGTCAATTCTTGTTACCAATGTTACATCCAGATCCAGCACGACGTGCAACTGCTGCTCAATGTCTAAAACATCCTTGGCTTACTAACACAGACGTTATTACCAGGGTAAGCTATACATATCTTTTAACTGATATCTTATTTGTACAGTATAAATTATACTATATTTTAAGGGAATAGACAACACGAATTTGGATGACGGTGATTATCCATCGAGTGATGGGGATGATCACGCTGCTGAAATGGAAAAATATGCTCGTGATTTCCTGAGCAAAGATCAGGTCGCAACCGAATTCGATTCAGTCTCGGACAGTAACAACGGAGAAGAATCTGAATATGTTTAAAAACAAACAAAAATAAACAATAAACAACATAAACATTTTTGCTTGGTCGCGAAAAAACACGAAAAAAATCACACATAAAAATACTAGGATTATTAATATTTAGAGATTTCATTCGATCATTATTATCTGTTATGACATATGATCTGTTGTTATGAAACTTGAAACCAAAACTTGGATCACTGCACTCCCTCATTTACATGTTATCTGCATATCCCTCAGCTCCACCCTCATTTATACTCGAATTGACTTTGAGTCCCCTTTTAAGTAAATTTTCATTTTCTATTTCCAGAACATTTCAACCTATGCACTGGTAGATCTGCATTTTCGAGAAATTATTTTTGAGTTTCGAAATTTTCGGATAATCAATTACATTATCAAAATAAAGATTTGACCATTTGTTGGTGGTGCCGCTATCCTAGATAGTTATAAATGTTCGTATAATAGATAATGAAACCCGAATGTTGAGTGATCATCAAATACTACTTCTATATATAATATTGCTACCGGATGATTTGATGACGTCATAACTATAGGCTTTACTGACTTATATAATTCCTTTTTTGTAAAATGTGGAACTTTGGGAGGTTCTAGACCCTTTTTCTCAGTCCAGTGTTGTTCCTGAATATTCCTGAATTTAGTCCAGAACCACCATAAGAGCACCATGAATAAGTTCAAATGTTTGAATCTTGCACGATGTTATTCGCCTAAGCACAATATAGATTTTAAGAAATGTGGGTTGAAGCACTTCCAGGTACTGCGATTCTCTTTGGATGCATCTATGCTGGCAAATTCTGTACTTATTACTGGCAAGAGGCGGGAAGGTGAGTTCTAACTTAAACTGCACAGTTCTTCCGAGCGAGAGCAAGGCTCAAAACGGTGAACAGAAACCTCCGCCTGTAAGTATGCTTATTCAGACATAAGGGCGCCTTCGCTGGTGGTTCACCATATATTTGGGGAAATAACTGGAAGGCAACTGGTGGCAAGAAGCTCCCACGTGGTGCCATGAATCAACATGAATATTTGGCAGCTGATAATCATACATATGGACGTACAATGCAAATGTCCCTAGAAGCGCATTCAACTGAGTGGATTCATCCAACACTTATGCCTATGTCAATGAGAATCGCAGCCCAACAGAAAAGTGAATAACTACTCGGGATTATATCCTTGAATTACCCTTAATTTATTCAAATAAAATACAAATTTATTAAAACTGACTTATTCATAGCAATGTTTCACTTGGTGGCGCTAGTGTTAGATTGATAGTTTAATGGCAAACAGTGGAGCAAAACAATGATAAGAAACACGAGGAAAAGAAAGAAATACACTGAATATAGTACTTTTGTCAAAACAGAGTTCCACGGACTCATCACTTCAAAGACCCATCTGAGATAGGCCATCTCAGTTTTTGATTCAGGCCTCAAATCGTTCCGAATAAGTGTAGTGTCCGTGGAGCTCTGATCAATCGGCCTTCGTATTTCGTTGATTCATTTCGGTTAAATTCTTAAAAAATATTTGTCATACAACATATATACAGAATCTATTATTCATAGACCATGATACTGTATAATATAATATTATTATTTGTGATACAGTTGAACAAAAAATGAACCTTTGAGTAAGAAATCCATTTTTGTTTCATCTTCATCTGCCATTTTGGGTTAGGTGTAAATTCTCTATCTCGGCTAAAAGCCTGTGAATGTTTCTTACTTCTAATGACTTCGTTCTCGTGGTTGCAGATACTAGAACACTGGAATAGATTTCCTTAATTAACTTTATTTAGCTTTCTGAGTGTCAAAGAGAACTGAATAATACAGTTTAATTTATACATGTATATTTATTCGAAATATTTGTAGTGGCTCGTTGTCAGTATGAACTTAATCTTTGAAATTCCACCATATGGGCGACACACGATATCATATATTACTTTCATTATCATTGAGACTTTTTTGTTCCTTTCAGTTCTACATATGGGATTCCAACCAGTTCCAATGTACCACCTTCGAAAGGCCAAAAACCAATTCGTGGTTTTGTTTCGGGATGGTCGAATTCGGCATAGAAATAAGCACAGCATACTATTGATAAATAGCCACCTTAAAGCCTATTATTTAACATTCAGATACGGCTAAAAGCGACTGATGTATGAATTCATGTTAATGTCTCGGATTAAGGTAATGATAAATCAGCTACTTAAGGGCTACTTAAGGGAACATCGGCGGTACAAACGTCTCGGCCGTACGCGGAGTGTCGGACATTTGAACTGGCCTTGAATCGATGATTTCAGGGTTCTTAACTGTACCTAAGCAAATGAAAATATGCCAAAAGCAGTGCAAGTAAGGAAAAAGAGTCAAATAATCACAAAGATTTTGATCAACAATCCATGCTGCAAAACCGATGGTAAACCAAGCCATTGATGTTTTTGCTAATCGTTGTACTGTTCGATTGGATGTTTTGCGTTTCTGAACTTGATTCTAAAGAAAGGGGCGTCTTCGCGATGGTCAACCGGTTAAAATTTCGCACGAGGCAGTATAAGGGCTTCGATCACCGTGAGGAGGCACCGAAAAGTGATCACTTTATTCATAAGTAGACCCTTGATTTTTCCCAGTTAAATCCTAAGCGATGAAATAACGCTCAATAAAAAGTTTCCGGTGTTATTTCTGTAAAATGGCATAACTAAATTTGTCCGACAATACCTGTGATAAAGTCATTCCAACGCAAGGGATAGCAAATAACGGCAAAGCAGAATGATTTATTTCGGGCTTGATGCAACAAACTCCTGTGAGGATTAATGCGGCGGTTGCCATCCCATTTCGATATTGTGATCGACTCACCCATTTGGGAATAATATTTCGTAATAAATAACTTGGCATAAACATTGCCCAACTGCCCATTATCACCCAAATGATCGCAATTTCGTCAATTAGCTGACCAGCTAATGATAGTGTTGCATGAAAATATATGGAACCAAATCCAACACTCATTAACAAAAACTTTTCGGTAAGTTCAAAACAGTTCTCAACAGGGCATCGATGTCCTCGTGCTCATTCATGTCAATGAATTCAAGGGATCTGAGTCAGGTAATATGACGTTAGAAACAAATGCAAGTTCGAGCTTTTCGAACTGATTCCCATACTATATTGACAGGCATGTCCATAACCTCGCCATATTGTTTGAACTTAATCATCATTATTGGTGGGATTATTAAGAAGATAATATTACTTATCATTCATTTCGACATAATGAACCAATTAACCCCTAGCCATGAATTGTGGAAAAAGAAATCCACAATCTTGGAATATCGTGGTCGAAACTTTCCCTAGTTGTATTCCAAAATTCTGCAATGAAAGATAGCATTTCGTAATTTTCTTCGCACCAGTCAACTTTTGAACTGAGTGGCAATAGCGGTGGAGGTAGCTTCATTCTCTGGAAATTTTCAAATCTAAGTTAGGAGGCGCAGAAATATTGTTTTTTTGAAGTAGTAAAAATAGTGGGACATTGTGCTGATTGAGCAGGTTTCACATAAAACTTGACATTTTCGATACATGTATCTACGAGTCGAGAGCGACAATTTGTATACAGTGAAAGCATGGTTTAACATATTTTTGTAAACGAAATGTTCGGTGCAAGTTGCACCGCGCAACGGCCACTTTCCTAAATAAAAACGGGATCCTTTCATCTCTGGAAGCTCCACTGAAGTGTCAAACTAGAATGTCACTGACTATTAAGATTTTCCTTTCACTTTGAGCGGATCAAATTCTCAAAATCAGGGGTAAGGATATTTTTTCACGTCCAATATTGCCATCAATATTGTGTGGAAACACTTTCCAGATGATATTCTGATAAAATAAAAAAAACGGTGGTACAAGCTGAACATGTCACAGCCTGGACACACCCAGGGTTCGGCAAAATTGTTCATTAACAATAACTAAAAAAATATTTGTTCAAGTCAGAGAATTTATTTTTTGACTAACAAAAATAATAAGTCGGTTAAGTTTTTGCGCTCTTTGACAAACATTTTTTTCATTCTGGTTATGTCAATCTGTTAATCGACTTTTTTTAACAAACCAAAGTATTTTTTTAAACATTTTTGCCGAACCCTGGACACACCCTAACTGAACAGAACATTAAATACACTACCGTCGGTAGCAGTCGGAAGCGATACAGATAGTAATCATCGATTCGATCAGATAAGTTAAATCATTCTAGATTGAATTATGACGGTCGAGAAATGAACCACTTTTTAATCTGATTATTATATAGGCACAAAATCGAAAATTGTTCTGTTCCAATTTTCGAAAAGACCCGTGGATCGTCGTTTGAAGAGAAATGATTTTTATTTTTTTTTATTTTTTTGTTTTTTCATCGGCCTCTACGAAAAAACATGATTGCAAAATCAGAGGCAAGATACAAAAAGTCAAAAATAAAAAGTTTTGCCAGTTTCTTTCAGGTCAAATACAGGGAGTACCAAGTCAAAGGAATTGATGATTTAAATTCTCAGCTTTTCATCCGGAAATTATGAGAAATAATGTCACCAAATTCTTCGTTTTGTGTTTATTAGTTAGTATATTTTGTTAACATTAGTTTCCTAATGTCACAAAATTTTTTTAAACTCCGGCCGAAGAATTTGGCGACATTATGGTATTTGAGTCGAAAATAAGTTATTATTCTGAATATCCCAATTTGAGATTCCCAAAATGTTTAAATATATGGTAGTGAATGACAGGTTTTTGTTTTTCGCCCTCTCCCGCCGCGCAAACTCCGATAACAAAATCGTTAAATATGCACGTGATGTTCAAAGTTTTATCCGAACGTTTCTGACTATCAATATTGTAATTTGGGCTCCTTCATCAGCGCATCCCCGTGATAGGAACATTTTAATGCATCTTAAATAAGCAAAAGTATCGGATCTAAAAACCCAACACAAGGAGGCAAAAACAACATTAATATATGTTTGGGAAAAAACGGAATGGATATCACGGAAAATATTAGTTCCTGCGGTTGCTCACCTAAACGATGCAATGTCGAAAGATTTGAAAAGCTATGTTACAAGTAGGTTGAAATTGCCGAGCTTAGAAAGTAGGATGCTTCTTTCCCATCGTCGACGTCTATTATGCGGAATGTGGACCAAATGACCATCTGGAAGAGGCCCCCCTCCTTACAATCTGAGCTCTAAAAGTCTCAAATCTAACCAAAATTAAGGTACGATAAAAGGGGAGTACTTTCAATCAATTTTGGTATGCAAAACAGAAAATATCATAACAACAAATTCTGTTCCAGACGCGTGAATCAAAACATCTTCATCAAAAGATCTCTTAAAATAATAACGAACTCGGACGGACAATTTAAAAGTAAAAAGAATGACTATCAGAATATCTGCGATAGAGAAATCGAATCTCTCAAAACGTTCTTAGGCAATAAATTAATCTTGGGAAACAATATCTTGAACAAATTCAATAACTATTGCATGGTTAAAATATTTAGGACAGTTATGAATCAACATTTTACACGAATAAAAGGTTTACTGTAGTGAGAATAACTTATAAAGTGGAGTGTGTCTTCCCGAAGGTCGTCGTCTCTTTACTGCCCATTTTGAATTCGGACCAAAATTTGGTCCACCAAATGACCATCGGGAAGAGCCTCCCTCTTAAGGTTATTGGGTTAAAAAGCTCTCGTATAACTAGGTTGAATTCCGGGATTAAAAATCGGAACATCTTTTTTCTTCGGGAGATTTTTTCATTTCAAAAAATTGTAGTTGATTCAGTGAATCATGCTGATTCCGGGAATATAAAACTTTTTGTCCAATTTCCTGGGAATTTGAAATTGAATTTTTACGCATTTATTGAAAATGCGTGGGTGGCGCTCATATGCGTTGGCGAATCACTCCCAAGATTTACGAAAATGATAGAAAGACATTTCAAACAAGTTGACCTGATAAAACCCAAAGGCTTCTTTGATTTGAGCTCAACCCACGCAAATTCAATGCCCGTAAAAACGAATTTTCGAACTAAAAGTTGCGGATTTTTCTAGCTCATCTTTTGATTAATATTAAAAGTATGTCGGGAGATGTTCACTCACTCAAACGCCCAAACATATGCTAAAAAGTGGAATCTAGAGTTTCAGTTCCCAGGAAATTGGTTCGAGTTTGGCATCATTGGAAATGATTTTTGAAGCTCTACAATCTGAGCTCCCAGATTCAAGTTTCATTCGCTGTGTTAAAAAATCCTAAAATCCCCGGAATTCAACCTACGTATAACCATGGAGGTCTTTTAATAGTCTTTGTAACAAATAGCGTCCAGAATGAAATATTCATGGCTAAAAAGTCTTGTTAATAATAACAATTACTTATGGGAATCCCTTCTGGATTGCCTTTTCACCGGAACATTAATGAATAAAGTGACAAAAGAAATGAATCAGGTCGGACAAGATTGGCTTCACTAGGCATTTACCTTTTCAATTCTGTCTTCTGGAGATAATTTGTCAGATTGAAAATTTAAATCTGGTAAAAGCCCTCCAAAGACTTTATTGGACCGATACTATTTCATCAAATAATGTTGGCTAATAATGATGATATTCTGAATTCTGATTGGAATATGAATGATCCTCGATTAAACTTAGAAAAAGGAATGGCTCTTCAGTGACTTCTCCCAACCGCATAAAATAAGTTACATCAATCATGAAACTCATATCACGATTCGTTCACTGTAGAAAGCCTCAAAAAGACCATTTAAGTGAATTCTGGTGTCCATACACTTCAACAGTACACCAAATGAGTAATATGTTTAACATCGCTCTCGATTGCTCAGTGGCGCCAATTCGAGATGAAATTTTTGAAAATTTTGAAACTCATGTTTTCGTTGCAAGAAAAGTTGCAAAAAACTACAATATAAAAGAACCCGGAAAATGTTTCACATAATAAGTTTCTGTATTAGCGATATAGTATCGTTATATATCATCAAATATAAAATGAATTTAACTCAAAATTGCTCTTATTTAACTCATATTAATACTGTTACTGTAGACAGAGATAGGTTAGAGTGTTGGATAGTTTCAAGGCGAAAATTTTGCCACAATTTTTAAGATCAGTTGAATTTAGGGTACAGAATATTCGTGCAAAAAATGGTATCTTCGTTTTAAATAAGTCAAGATACAAATCGTCTATATTATTATAGTCTAATTTATAAAGTGGGGTTTGTGTTGGCTCTGTTCCAGCGAGCGTGGGCGTGAGCGCTCTATTTTAACCATTTTTGTCGGATGATTTGGACAGAGACAGGACGAACCCCGCTTTAGACTATATACTGCCCATGCGGAATTCGGGTCAAATGACCATTGGCCATGGTGCGCCAATTAAAATAATATATCCCATGATTCTTGATGCGGGCTTTGTATTTTCATCGAGTTTTGGTCCCACCCAAAGACCGTTTGATTTGGTTTCAGTCCAGAAATTGTTTTTTTTTTGTTTGATAAAAAATCCAGAAAATTCTCGAAAACTCGATGGACCTTGGCATATCAACTATTGAGAGGTTTGGCACTCCTAGGTTAGAGAATTTGAAAGTGCATTATTAATAGCAAGTTTTTTAAAAAAACAATTTAAATTTTTTACCTTATAAAAAGAACAAATGAAAATGGGAAAAATGTTAGAGATTGAACCAATAATGCGTAGGTTGTGACGAAACAATTTCGTCCAATCAGAGGCCACCTTCGTTACTATTCATCTTTCTAGTTATTTTAAAAAGACGATATTTTGTTCAAATACGGACAAAACATAGAGAAACGAAAACGTAGTTTAATTTCTTATAAATCCGTTGTGATTTTATGGTTACCCAATTTGATAATTTAACTTTGGCTTTTAGAATGAATCAGATTGCTATTTTACCGCAAGGATCGGAACGTGAGCAGGGCTCTAAGGTTCAACTTGGAAATATTCAAGCTACAAAGCATGTTGCTGATATCATCAGAACTTGTCTAGGTCCACGATCAATGTATAAAATGCTAATGGACCCACAGGTAAAATCATTTTGTTTTACCATTTAATAACACAATCTCAAGGGTGGTATTGTCGTTACTAATGATGGTAATGCTATCCTTCGTGAAATTATGGTAAAGCATCCAGCCGCCAAATCGATGATTGAAATCTCAAGAACTCAGGACGAAGAATGTGGTGACGGTACTACATCTGTCATCATTCTTGGTAAGAACGTCGCCATTATAATTTCATCTAAGAAAGATTTTAGCTGGTGAGGTTATGTCAGCTGCACAAGAATTTTTGGAAGATAATATGCATCCAACAAAGATTATTAATGCATACAGAAGAGCTTTAGACGATATTGAAGAATTTTTGAATGGATATGCAAGAACCATTGACCCAAATGATGATGCTGAAATGAAAAAAATGGTTCAATCTTCACTTGGAACCAAGTTTATCAGGTAAAATTAAACCTTCTACATAGTAAAGTCAAGATGTATCAAACTTTTCTAGTCGATGGATGGATTTGGCTTGTGAGATGGCCATCAAAGCAGTCAGAACTGTTCATATGACTGAAAATGGTCGAACTGAAATTGATATCAAACGATTTGCCAAAGTTGAAAAAATTCCGGGTGGCAGTATTGAGGATTCTGTTGTTTTGAATGGTGTCATGATGAACAAAGATATCACACATCCTAAAATGAAAAGAAAAATTGAGCAACCAAGAATCCTTTTGATGGATTGTGGTCTCGAGTATACAAAGGTAACTTTCCCAAATTTTCAAAACGTTACATTTTCTTAAAAGGGTGAATCTCAAACTGATATGGAATTATCGAAAGAAACTGATTTCGCCAGAATTCTCGAACTTGAAGAAGCATACATCAAAGAGCTCTGTGACAATATTATCGCACTTGAACCAACTTTGGTCATTACCGAAAAGGGTATTTCTGATCTTGCCCAACATTTTTTGGCAAAGGCTGGTATCAGTGCCATCAGAAGAGTCAGAAAGACAGACAATCTCAGGTAATTGATATTCCTATGAAATGTGAAACCTATCATTTTTATTTAGAATCGCTCGTGCATGCGGTGCTACCATTGTTTCCCGAACTGATGAAATGTCCGAAAATTGTATTGGAACAGATGCCGGTCTTTTTGAAATTAAAAAATACGGAGAGGAATATTTTACTTTTATCACCGAATGCAAAGCTACCAAGGCTTGCTCAATTATTCTTCGCGGTGCTTCAAAGGATGTTCTCATGGAAGTTGAAAGAAATCTTCAGGATGCTATGCAGGTAAGAGACGATCAATTTCGATAATTTCACAACCAAATTTCAAGGTTGCCAGAAATATCATGATGGAAAGTAAGGTTGTTCCCGGTGGTGGAGCATGTGAACTCGCTGTTGCAAATCATCTTTCAAATAAAGCCAAATTGATTCAAGGCGAAGAACAGTTCCCATTCAAAGCTGTTTCAAAAGCACTTGAAGTTATCCCACGAACTTTATCACAAAACTGTGGAGCAAACACAATCAGAACACT
The DNA here is from genome assembly GCA_004367895.1 of Oikopleura longicauda. NCBI lineage: Eukaryota > Metazoa > Chordata > Appendicularia > Copelata > Oikopleuridae > Oikopleura > Oikopleura longicauda. The sequence continues at coordinate 15,974 of SCLD01081026.1, read as the reverse complement.
TACCGAACTTCGTGCTAAACATACTGGAGATGCTGGTAAGACCATGGGTGTCAATGGTACCACTGGAAAAATCGCTGATATGAACGATCTTGGGGTGTGGGAGCCCCTATCTGTTAAACTTCAAGGAATGATCTTTACTCTAAAGTTTTAAGTGTAAAATTGGCGGGTAGTCTTCTCAGGGACTGATGTAAAGACCATAACAGTTTATAAAACAGCGATTGAGACAGCTACTCTTCTTCTTAGAATCGACGATATCGTGTCTGGAACTAAGCGAGCCGACGGTCAAGAAGGTATCGGAGCCGTTGGTGCCGAATAAAAATGTTCTTCTGCGCTTTATAGATTTTTCCAATTTATCTTTTCCGAACCGCCTGAAATGTGTCTCAATTGACGACACACCCTGCCCTCTTTCTGGTTTGGTATGACCTCATATCAAATGTGGAAAGGGGGCGGGTAAAACAGAAGCTACTTCATTTATTAGTTTTATTTTTGTACTGTAGGAATAACACCTGTTGGCCTTTGCCTACATTAGTTCAATACCACCTGGTGGTTGCTCCTTGGCACCACCTAGTGTTCTCTGTAACCTCCCTTACTTCAACAAATGCCTTGATTCCTGATTAGCACCCTCGTTGGGGTAAACATGTATTCCCAGGTTTTTCATCATAATATAATTTTATATTTGAAGATCATTTTTGTTTGTGTCATATCTTGTGACAAATGTAATAGTCACAATAGCGACCGAAATGTCTAAAGTGATAATTCGTGATTGGGATTGCAGTGTGGTTCGGGATCGGTCCTGCAGCCGCCAGAGTATGTGTGTGACGAAAGCTGTGACACGACTGACGAAGAATGTGTCACATTTCTTGATGTCACATGAATCTGGCTGACCATCCCGAATTTATCCAAAGTGACCGATGCCACTTTAGGGGTTTGTATAAACCATATATAATGAAATGAAGATGAGAGCTACAAACAAAAGTCATTTGACTACTCATAAGAGCATCACCAAACAAAATGGGTTCAAATCCGTAAAAATTAAAGGAGATTCCGCCTACGTATTCGTTTTGAAAGGCAACGAATGCGTTGGTTTACTGCAGATCTAGGAACTTGGACCCATTGGTTATTTTACTGTTTTTCTTTTTGATTTTCATGTAAGGAACTTATTTTCTTCAGGTTATGAACAAATTGAAGCGTAACAGTAGAAACAAAATTCCGTTCGATTCGGTTTTAAAAAATTATCGGATAAAACATCCAAAACAGGCTTTTGAAAGAATAAGATATTGGGATGAAGGTAGAAAGTACGATCTACTTCGATGTACAACTACGCTTGTATATGTAAGTAAAAACAAGTAGGCGGTTGAATGTTTTGTTTTTATGTTAGCTGATTTTTTTAGGAAAAATATGAATATCTACAGCACCTGGCTTCCACTGGTGATCTGGAGGACGAACGGGTAGAGCCAAGGGAAGAGATTTTGGCATTGACAGAGGTTTGTAAGGACCGACAAAGTGAAACCAGAAACGAATCAAATATTCAGAACTCATCCATATCAAACTCAATAAAGAGTGCATCTTCAAGTAAATCAAACTCAAACAGATCAGGAGAAACGTCAATCAGTGGAGTGAAAACCTATCAGCAATTAAAAAAGGAGCTTTTCGATTGGTTCAAAATAAGTCGTGGGCCAACACTTCAGAAAATCAGTCAAGAGGATTTGTTTGAATCTGCCGTTTTATTTTTCCGGAATAGTCGAATTCGAAATCCAGAAGCGAAAATACAGTGTGATCGGTTATCACTTGATCAAATCATCGATGATATCAATTCAAACAGGTATTTTGAACATTGTTTTACCATGGAGAGTCCGATCTTCATTCTTTCTGAAAACAATAAAAGTCATTCGATTATTTAGAGCTGGGGCGACGCACGATACACTGCAAGCCTCAAGTGATGTACATGATCTTTTAGCCGGCTGTAGATATGTTTCACCAAATCTTATCCCACTTGAAATTCGTCAAAAACCAGCTCCTGCAAAACATCGAAATCTTGAGCAACGTTTCAAGGTAAATTTAAAATCGCCGTTAAAAATAAATTGATTTATTCTTAAGGATGAAGTGGAAATTCTTTGCGACATGTTCATTCTACGAAAACAATCTCGAAAACGAAAGTTACTACCAGTTTTTACCGACGATAAAAATAAGAATACAAAGAAGAAGAAAAACACTTCTCCGCGGTCAGACAGACCGATTCCATCCGTTTCTGAAGTTTCGTCTCTTTCCGGTCTTTTAGACTGAATATTCACCATTGTTCAAGGCCACTTTCTGCAATTATTACTGCCAATGAAATTCAATTTGTAAATAAAAAAACTACATGTCTAGATCGTTGTTTTATTGTACCCGGATAAGTTGAAATCGTGGACGCTAGTCCGTGAAGCCCTGTTCGTGTTAAGATCGATGATTGTCATCCCAGGGAAAATATTCTAGATCTATTTTGAGTTTTCGAAAGATAAGTTGTACACATTAGAAAAAAGGTGCATTTTTATTAAAAAACAAATATTATGGAGGTAGAAGAGTTTGCGACTGGCGATGGTACACCCACATCAGGCAGCAAAGAAGATGTAAAGCATACAGAGTAAGTTTAGTAATTTTTAACGATTCTTGAGGTTTAAAACCGTTTATTTGACCCATATAATATGGGCCATATTGAGGTTATTTTTTCGAAGGACCTTTACAGAAGACGATGAAGATAGATTATCTTATGTTATAAACTTACAAGAAAAAAATCATGAATACGAAGAAGAAGAGGAGTTATATCTAAACAAAAAAGTAAATGCAATTATTGAAGACAAGAAACAGGAATGTTACCCCTCTTAGTTACAAAATCAGTTTGTTTGTCACACGATGTCAGCCCTTTGACATAAATGTTGTGCGAGTCATTATTTGGGAGATTTCGTAACGACCATAGGAACGGAAAAAATACGAAGCACTGGGAAAGTTAATACCGATAACAACACCGAATGAACCAATAATTATAAAAATTGCTGAATCGAGAAGTCAAGCTTTTGCTATACCACTGAGGAAAGCTTCAAAACTTCAAAAAAAATGAAATCGTCAATAACAAATTCATTGAAACTTTTGATGAAGCTTTTCGAAGGCCTAAAAAAGCCGAAATTGAAATAATGTACGATGCAACATATCGAGCGGGTAGAGTGACACTTCAGCACATAAATGCTCGACCTATCTCGCCCGAAAATGATCAAAATAGTAGTCGTCAAAGCTATGATGTCGGTGGACGAAATTCTATAAGAACTTCATCTTCAGCTAGATCGTCAATGATTCAAGGTCATAATGAGTAAGTTAACGTTTTTATATTTTGTATTTCACATACGGTATGTCAACCACATCCACATCCTTAATTGAAATTTAAGAGTGAAAACTCGTGTCTCAAAAACGGTTGATTTTGGTGTAGCTCAACAGCATCAAGTCGAAAATGAAACCGCTGAATGGGATGATATTCTTTTAGATCATCCCTGTTGCCATTCTTGTTCAATAACGTGATCGATGTAAATATCTTGTAACTGTAATAAATGTAATCATTTCAGAAATGACGCTTCGTTTATGTCAGCGAGGATTCTCGCTCAGGAATGTTTTAAATTTGTTGTTATCTTTTTGGTGCCGCTACTCGTTAAAAACTCATTTATAGCTACCGTCTAACGTCTAATTCAAATCGTCATATTCTTGGTAAGAAAAGAGGGAACACTGGACTCATTGACAGAGTGAATGTCATCTTTAATGCAGGACATGGTGGCACTGGCGCCGCTGGTGGCCAGTTTGGTGGCCCTGGTGGCATCGGTGGTGATATTATCCTTAAAGGTTGCAATAATCTGTCAATGGATCAGTTCAGTAAAATTCTCAAAACTGAACGAACAAGATTTTTTGATGAAATTGATGCGTCATTGGTAAAAGATATGAGGAAACAGTTCTCTCCACTTCAACCAATAATTTATAAGTCTTATGGTAATGAATTTTCCATTATAGTTTATAGGTAGAAAATTGACGAAAAGTAATAGTGTCTTATATAATACAATACGAGCAGAATCAGGAACACATTGCAAAGGAAGAGATCGATGGGGAAAGAATGGAAAAAGTGTCGTTCTAAAAGTTCCGACTGGTATTAGGATTAAAGATTCAGATTCTGGTAGGATTATCGCAGAAGTAGATCATCATAATCAAGAAGTTATAATTGCTCGAGGAGGAATTGGTGGTCGTGGGCTCAGGAAGAGTTCATACGATTTAAAGAGCTCGACAAGTGATAAAGTGTATTGTTAATGGTTTTTACTGGGAAATCAGCAGTCGATTGACAGTAGTCACGAGTAATTGAAAATTTTGGGATTCAATATGACTTAAAAAATATATCCTTAATTGTAAATCAAGATCAAATGAACGTTACCTTTAGTGTTAAATGGAGCATAAGATTTGAACCCGAATCGCGACTGTTAATGATGTCACGAACACACGAATGAACATCGGAATAGAGGCCCTGGATTAAACTCACAATTTAGAAAATTTACAAGCCAAGAAGAAAAAATAGGATTGTTTAACCGTAGGCAACAAAACCCATAAACAGTCATATTAGTTGAATTAACCCCTCGTAATCGCCGATCAGTAAACCCAAAAAGATGTGATTCAAAAATTAAGAGGTGAACCCGGAGAAAATCTAAAAACCAGTTTGGAACTGAAAAAAATTGCCGATGTCGCATTTTTTGGATATCCAAATGCTGGAAAATCAACTTTATTAAATGGATTGAGTAATATGGATGTTACAATATCAGCAGAACCTTTCACAACCCTTAGACCAAACGTTGCAAATATCGTTTTCAAAAAGAAAAAATTTAATATTGCAGATTTACCCGGTTTAATTGACGGAAGTCACCAGGAAAGTGCTCTATTCAAGCACAACCTCTATTTTGTTTATTAAATGAGTACCGTTGACAAGGGTAAAGGCTGTGGCGATTTATTCTTATCAATGGTGGAGCGGAATGACGCATTTGTTTTTATTGTTGACATAAACGGATTCCAACTTAATGCCACATCACCACACAGCCAACAGTCTAAATATCTTTGTATTGACTTAAGTTTTTGATCATATAGGTCGTGTCGGTGATTCCCTAGTTCAAAACCATAGTTCGGCCCAAACCCTAGTTCAGAACCCAGTTTAATCCCACGGTATCACTGTGATAATCTAGATAAATACTATATCTAATCAGTTAATAGTGCATTACTAAATAGTTTTAATTGATAAATAGTATTCCTTAGAAGAGAATGATATTTATATTCTTAATGACATTTAACGACATTGTTTAAACTGTTGTACAGGTCGGCCCATGAAACTATTTATCTTCTATTCGGAGAATTGATTCAATATGATCCAGAATTTCTAAATCGTAACAGAATTGGACTTATTTTTAATAAATGTGACACGCCAGAACAACTAAAGGAAGCAACCGAAATAATTAAATCATTAAATCGTTCACCTAAACCGATTCAAGAAGCTGTTCCAATTCCAAATCTAGAAGCATTCAGATTTGATTTCATTATGTCAATTTCTGCAATTAATATGGCAGAAAACAAGAATCAGCTGCTAAAGAAGATAAGGAAATGGGATCTTTTATAGAATGATACCAGATTGATTCAAAATCTTTACACACCTTTATAATATTTGATAAAGTATTGACCCAAAAAAGTAAATTAGTCAAACGTGATTTTGGTGATTATTCTCAGCGACGTACTGGATCATCTCAACGTCGAATATCTGATGAAGAACGTGAAAATAAATTAAAAGAGTCATTACGCCGAACCCGATATACTGAACCGGATATTGAAACACCAGAAAAAAACCCGTCTTTTAGCGATTTTTTACGATGATAAATATCGGTTTTTTCAAGATGGCGGAAACAACTGTTTTACAGACACACTTTAACGGCGGGTACCGTTGTAAATGCGCAGGAGATGTGATTAGTCATCACTCAAAAAACAATAATAATATTTTTAGGGGTGGAATCGTAAAAATGAATCGATGTTTCTTGTTAAGGGAGAGTCGTAAATTGCTCAACGAACGAAATTTTTCATTTTCGAGACAATTACAGAGAGTTAAATTCAATAAAGAAGTTCATGATAAAAAGAAACAGGTAATCAAAATTTTGGTTTGGGTAGGTTGACGTTTGGGGTCACTTTGTTTCTTACTGTAGGGGTATATTTTAATGGATTACGTGGCACTCAATAATCACACTCGAGAAAACTGTATTTTGAAAAAATGCTCAAATAATTCATAAATGAGTCAAAACGAAATTTTTGAAAACGGTTTTAATAATCCTAGATAAAGAAAATTCAAATATATTTTGAGTCGGATTGCCGAATAATGATGAGTCAGCTACTGGCGTAATTTCTATTGTTAATTTTTTACGATACGTATATAACGGAGGGCTTACAATAACATCGGTGAATATTTTATTAGAGTTCAATTTTAATATACGGTAAACTCAAATCAAAATGTAAACTTTTTTGCCTAAACTCAAATCATTTTTGTTTCGATCTTATCTTAATTGATAAAAGATTTTTGACTGAGTTTTCGACTGGAGTAAAAATGATACCTGATTTTGAGTCGTTGATTTATCAGCGATTTCCACTTTTCCAACATGTAGTTATCAAAAACCTCGATCTTTCCAAACTTTATGGTCATAAATCAAAATATTTTTACAATATGTATTGGAATTAATAAAGATTTTAAGGAGAGTTGGGCTGACTATGTTGCCCGATTAGAGCCTCATCAACGCCAAGAATTAGAATTTTTATTGCGAAAACGAAGACGTGATTTTGATGAAAATATTTCCCTTGATCCAAAGAATGCAACGAGGAATAAACCACCAAATTGGGTAAGATTTGGGGCCCTAGGTATTTAATTTTGATTTTTATTAGATAAACTCTAATGATATCATCATCAGTGAGGTTAGCCACTCGCTAGTCATTTATGAAATCAAGACACATTGGAAAAATGTATTTATATTTTTATTCGTTTTTCGTTATTGATTAGCTTGGAATCATTTTAAGAGAATCATTTAAAGTTATTTATTTATCATCATAGATTTATGGTTTTTATAAACTCTTTGAAATTGAAATGACAATAATATAGAAAAAAGTATGTTTAGAGAAAATGCCGAATTATTTTTGTTCATAATTTTATTCCGTTTCTTGGTTTTGGATTTTTGGATAATTTGATTATGATCATCGCCGGAAATCAAATCGAGTCTCATTTTGGAATTATGTTTAATTGCTCCGTTATGTTTTGTGCCGCTTTAGGAATTGCTTTAAAGAGCTAAATGGTCAATTGTGACCGATTTCATCAATCCAATCCTTAAAATTAACGGTCGGACTCTCATTTATAGTCATTCATTTATGACCTTTCATTCTTTTGACCCTTTTGGCCCTCAATAATGATTTGAATGTCTTCCAGAGTTAGGAAATCCGTGTCTATTAGAAATTAAGTAAATACTTGTCTAAGCCAGAATTCAGTGCAAAGTTTGTAAATAAGATTTTTGCGATTAATAAATGAACAATAGTTTTAACGAGAGTTCAATCCAAGTTTAAGTTTAAAAAGAGAAAAAACTCGCTCCTTTCCCCACTAATGACACTTTCCAAATGACTTTATATTTTTGGCTTTTTTGAGGATATTGATTTTATGATGCTAACGATAGCATAGGTAAAATTTTCAAAGCAATAAAAAGGAAACACATTGTCTGATGCAGCTGGTATTTTTGCCGGTGGATGGATAGAATATGCCGCGACCCGAATGGGAGTCCCCGTTCCTGATCTCACTCGTCAAGAAGAGGACACTTTTCGGGTGAGATAAAAAACCTTCAATATTCATCGAACATGTTTTTTAAGGCTCGAGCATCGAAAAATGGAGGTCAAATAAGTGGAATTATAATTGGGTGTTTGATTGGAATGTTTCCACTTCTGTTTCATGAAGAGCATCACGAGCACGATAAAGATGAGTCTTAATGATATACAACTCATAGTACGATTCATAACACAAGTGCACAAATACCTCAAATACTGCACACTGATGCATAACAGATTTACCACTGTGGTAACTGACCAAAATTTACCTTGATTATCCTATCTTTAATGAGCCATAAATATGAACTCTTCGAGCTGACCTTAATTTTCCATATCCACAGTTAAGTTCAATGGTTCCCGATCATCTTGTATTTGGTTTTACTATTTTATTTTGTACAAGACGCCAGTAAGTTCCAGTAAGTTCTATTTATGGTTCATTGATCAATTATTTGTAAACTTCTAAATTATTTTTGATCGAAACCATTTTTGAATGATAACTTTACTGTTTGACGTAATTGAAGTCAGTCCATTACGTAATTCTGTAACGTTATATTCGAAATTGAATCAGAATCTTGGTCGTACAAGCTTTTGGCCATCCGTGTGAAAACCTCAATTTGCCTTTTTTAATTCCTTCCATTTGATAGAGCTGTAAACGGTTCTTATCGGTCGAAAACAGATGACCTGACGTTACTAAGAACATCTGTCTTTTGAGTAATATGGAAACACTATCCGTTGGTAGATGATTACAATTTGTTTCATATATTCTCCCAAAACCTATGGTGTCATGATTTGAAATTTCCTATTTATTTAATAGCTTAATGTAAGCTAGAGCTTTTCTCGTTTAAATAATATAATTTATGAACCTATATTTTACGCTGTACCATATCTCTTCAAATTCTTTTATAACTTGTTGTATTAAATATTGAAAGCAAAAAATCAAAACCATAACATATTTCAGAAAAAGAAAGTTATGTTAAATGGCTCAAATGGGAACAGTTTTCATATTACTTATTGTAAGTCTGCAGTATCATGGGATCACTGGACAGACTACTGCATTCGATGTCTATCCAGCGGATCATCTTTCGCCTGATGATCAAGTCGACCCGTCCAATATACGATACACGAAACGATTGGATCATAAACCAAATTTTCAACAAAGGAAATGATCATGTCAATATTTATGCCGTTGTCGTTTCAATAACGAAAGCAATTACTATTAAGTGATATATATATATATATTCATAGTGTTTAAGGTACATATGTACTAATCGTGATCATTTGAAAGACCATCCGATCAGCGTATATATGACAAAAGTCTAAGTCTACCGGGCGAAGCGTCAAAACCCGCAATTCCCGATCCACTTGAAATGCCATATCCGGATGTAACTCGATTTAAACCGTACGAGGATTGTTTTCATGGAATTTTGCGTCTATTTGTTACTGTTTCATCTCTTTTCTTAAGTAATAGCATCGAAAACCAACACAAGCATCCAAAGCTTCGTTTTAAACCCCCTTTTCTCGACTTCACTCACGTGACAATCGGTTCAGAAGAGACCAAGACAGTTACAATCTACAATCTCGATCAAAATCAACCAATCACAATAAATAAATTTAAATCGCCCGATTCGCTATTTACGCCTCGCGGTCCAACCCAAACCGAAGCCGATGGGCCAATCACAATTCAACCTGGTTCCAATGAAACATTCGACATTATTTTTGTGCCGCGAAGTGTCGGAAACGTTGAACAGACAATTTTTCTAGTATGCGACGATAAGAAATACTCTTATCAGGAATTGAATTAATTTGTCCGTCAATTCAATTTCAGTCTAGCTTAAGGTATCATAAATTACGGACCATAATAATGATTAATTCAAATGAAGGTCATGGGAGAAGGCGTGGAATCTCCATTTCGCATTCGGCCGTTTATTGGTGCCAAAATTCCACGTGATTCAAATTATAAAACCGTCCTCAAATTACATAATCCGGAACCAGAACCGATGCAGATTATTCAATGGTATGCATCAACTTCACGTCTCCAGCTCGAACCTATCGGAAATTGGCTTATTGAACCTTTTGAAGATAAAATTATTGGTGACATGTCATTTTTGGGCAAAGATACAACCGGTCTGCAGGTAAAACTCCAATTCATAATGGATTAAAAAATTGAAGTACCACCTAAATGTAGCCGAACCTTGAATTAACCGAAACCGATAAAAAGCGAATCATGGCTTACCATTTTAAGGAGGCTTATGTTCGATTGAAATATCGCCACGGTGAAAAAGGTGAAAGTGCCGAAAATGAAAAAAATCTTTTGATTCCGGTTCAAGTCGAATTTAAAGAAGACGTTGGTATTTATTCAGGCTGGGTTTTTAATTAAATGATATAATTTATATATCTTATTAATCAATTTATGTTTTCTTCCTTGGTACAATTTTATGTTTTTGCTGTGTATCTTTACTGTTATGATCAAAACTTATGACCATTGCGTCTTGCATAAGAGGTGTATTTCAAATAACACGATATAAATTATTTTATCAACCCGACAAAAGTCGAACCTGAGCTTGATTTTGGAATCGTTCGAACGCACGACGAGAAACGGACATTGTCCTTGAATATAATTAATTCTGGAGAAAGTGCTCGGGATGCTCAAATTGACTGGATTCGTCAAATGGAACAGCCAAAAGAATCGTTTTTGAAGCTTCATTTTCAGCCAATCAAAGTGCCTCCTTTTTCGAAACAATACCCTCGACCTCACAACATTGCCAATTTGACTTTTACTTTTGATCAGAAACAGGTGGAGAAACACGGTGTCAGAGACTTTTCGGGCACCATAAAAGTTCATGTCAAAAATATGGCTCTTCCTGTCAAGTACAATGCGTTGGAGATACCGTGGAAAGCAAAAATGTTGGACGGCCATTTGGACATTGCGGACGCTGATCGGCGATTCATATTAAGTGAAATGAGAGAAGATGGTATCACTTCAAGAGAAGTCAGAGTTCATAACACACTCAGGCTTGTTTTCAAATAGTCTTTTTTAGTTTTAACCACTACCAAAGTCGTATTTTACCACTTTAAAGTCGGGTTTGTTGGGTATTATATAACTTTCGTTTTTGGAAACATAAGTGAAGTGTTCCAATAATCTTATACAAGATTGAGATTCAAGATAATTCTGAAGGTCATTTTTCAATCGAAGATTTTGATGAACCAGTTGTTATTCAACCATTTCCTGCTGCCAAATCGACCTTATTTCGATTAAAGTTTAATTCGTGCTCTTATGAAGATGTTAATGGCATAAAGGATATGTTCAAAACTTACATGCATATAATATCTATTACTATACCTAGCTCGTACTTGTCTTCGATTGGTAAGGCTGCTTTCTAAGTCGATCTAATTATTTGAACAACGTCAAGTCATTAAAATGTCCTGAAGATATCAATGTTGAGTCGACTATGGTATTACATACTAATGCCTCTCATTTTAGTTATCAGCTGAGTTATCTTTCTGGACGTTTAAAATATCAAACAATGCACGATAAGATTTTAGATTTTGGTCTTGTCTCATCTGAGGAAACAAAATGTACTCAAATGATGATTCAAAATTTCAATCCGATGGATATCATGCTTTCGAAATCCTCAACAATGGATTCCCTTTCCGTATATGTCCTATCGGCATTTAAAATTTCCGAAGTTCCTCAAATGAAACGCGGTTATAATTTTACAAGTTTCGAACACAAGCGACCACGTGATGGGTGGCCACGTGATGGATGGCCAGTAAAATTGCTAAAAAATTCGACAATGTTTTTCGAATGCTGTGTCACCAAAGGGCGACTTCTAAATGGAGAATTTAAAGAACATTTGAATTTCATAACGAAGCACCAGCTGCTGAAAGTACCAGTTCAGGGTAGATTTGCAAAAGGCGAACTTAGAGTTATGTCGTCGCCGATAAAGGAATGATTTTTTATTAACTGAATATAACTGAGATGTGTTTCCATATTAATGTTTGCACTATTATACTTTATTCGAAAATCATATTCAGTTGGATAAAAATGGTAACCCAATAACTGCTAATCTGACAGTTCGATCAACATTTTCTCAGATATTTGAAGTTGCTGACGTCATATCAGAGTCACCACGCGACATTTATTTTACCCCATTTCCGAATGTCAAAATAAAACCAAATGCAAATGTGACTGTTGGGCAGCTTTCATATAATTCATCAAATTCCTGTCCACCCACGACCTTTGGATGCGTTGGCAGTTTAAGGATGGAGACAACTAAAGAAGGTGAAGATTGGCATAAGAAAAATTCTAGTCCACCTACGCTAGCAAAGAATGATGCTGAATACTATTCTCAATTTAGAAAAAAGTTCGAGAGCGACATCAAACGGTCTCTTTTGATGATAACAAGTATGAAGTCAACGGTTGAGTTCGAAGTAGAAGCTAAATTAAATTGGCCTCGACTTATTCAAAGTTCAAATGATTTCGAACATAATTTTCTACCAACGGTCGTTGCGAACATTCCTGGTATTGGTCACGTGACTGGTCAAGCAACCGTCACCGTACGAAACCCTACAAATGACTGGCTTTTGATTCAGCCCATTTTACTGACGGATTTGACATCAAGTTCGGACATAAAGAAAATTGTGGACAGTTTACGTCCGCAGTATCCTTGGATTAAACGTGATTTACGAGAATACCATCGGAACTTTATGATAGGTATGCCCGGAGGTACCCGTGTTCAAGATGGTAGATGGCAGCAAATGAACCGGTGGATCCTCTCCCCAGGTCAACAGGCGCCTATTCATTTAGGATTTGGACCAGAGGGCGCCAAAGAGCATGAAAATGTTCTCTTATTACGAAATAATTTAACCGTCTTGGAGCCTTTGCGGCTTATTGGGCGTGGGATCAAAGAAGATTTGAAATTTCCTGAAGAATCGCACGAAGTAACTATAACTTTGAACGAAAAAGAGCTTAAAGATTGTTATAATCCGGGTCACGTGCCGTTTAAAGATGGAAAATCGGTTCGTGTCAAAATACAGAATAATGTTCTTATAGCCAGTACAGTAGTCAACATCACCATAAATGGATATCCTTGTAGAGGAGGTGGTTGGGAAGTTATGGACTGTATGAATGGTCGAAATATTCCACCAATAATAATACCAGCTGCAACAAAACCTAACATAAATGGGGTTGGTACAGAACGTGTTGGTGAAAAGGAAATTAAATTGAGATATCGACCAGATTTCAGTGTCCTCCATACAAGAGCAGAGATGGTGTTACATACACAACATGGGGCCGCGTTTACTTTTTCTTTGCGTGCAGAGGTTAAAGAAACTGATATTGTTGCATGCCGAAAATCAATCCCGAGACCAACCTGGGAAGCACCCATTCGTCGGGTTATCCTTATCATGATGGTGGTACTCTTGATTGGAATTTTGCTAATGGGTTTCATTGAGGCAAACTATATTATCGAACCCTGGTTATTATCAAGAAAAGCGATTTCTTCGGAACTATCCGAATCTGGTTTCCAGCATTTAAGAAAAATGTATGTTGATTATTTCAAATTCGTTGACAGTAAAGCACAAACAAAATCAAATAATATCAAACGGCTCGTGGGTTCTGGTAATTTGCATCACGAAGACACAGTGCAAAGAATAGTACAAAATCGTCAAAAGAGCATTGACAGAGAATCAAATGTGTCGAGAGCTACAACAAAGTCGACAAGCAGTCAAAAATCGAAGAAAAGTCGAAATCAAAATCTTGATCTTCCAAAGAGTAAAACACCAAGGAATCGTTGAAAATATCTCTTGTTTGTAGTCAAGGTGTTTTAAGGATACCATAGTCATATTGAATTTTTCAAAAACAGATTCTATTCAACTCATCGTGACATCTCTAAAAAATATTAATTTATAATAACATCAAGATAAAAGAAGTTGGTGACGATGGTTAATGGACCATAAATTACACTGGGTGCGCCTTCCTGATGGTCGCCATCTTTCCACTGCGCCATGCGTAATTCGGGCCAAATAACCATATGGAATACGCACCCGACCTTATGGTTCTTTAAAAAATAATGATTTCGGATCGAAATTCAGTATGCCTATGTTATCCTTAAAATAAAAGCTTACTATAATGACAAAAAAGGGTTGGTGGGGTGATTACCTTGAGATGCATATATTTGAGCTCTTATATTTTGAATAACATAAAGTCGTCAACCATCAGTGGTTTCAAGTTTGGATGGAACCAGAAATGGATGGTCAAATGATTTGCATATAAATGAAACTGAATCTAAAGAAAACGGATCCCTGATTGGTTCAAGTGTTTCAGAAAGCGAGACATCATCCAACGACTTTCGAGCAATTGATGATATTTTGCCTAACGAACATTTTGAAGATGAAGGTGAGATTTTTGTTTTGTTTTCTAGTAAAGTGGGGTTTGTGGTGGCTCTGTCCCAGCGAGCGTGAGCGCACTATTCTTACTATTTTGGTCGGATGATTTGGACAGAGTCAAGACGAACCCAACTTTAGATGATTTTTGCCTACGCAATCATTCGAAACATGGTTCAATAAAACTAAGAATGTGATAATAATAATTAAGAACTCGAAGAAACTCCTGAATGGGTTGATGAGCCCGTCGAAGAAGGTGGCGGCGATTTCCGAGAATTTCGAGAACCTGAAATATCTGATTCTGATTCCGAACATAATTTGTTAACTCCGCCGCAATCTGAATCGCCATTACCTTATCATTTGGGCGGGGATGATTTATTTCCATCCTATAACAGACCAATCGGAAGCGTCTATCCAACTGACATAACGCCACCTCCGCCTACGACAGAACCTACACGTGAACCTACGCAGAACACGCATCGAAGCAAATATGGAATGGATAACCTTATTCATAACGTGAAATCTGGAATCGCATTCAATCCGGCACCTGGGCGACCAAATCGTTCGCCTACGCACCAAAATTACTATACGAACAGCCAATTATATCGCTCAATGCAATCAAACCACGATCGATCGCGAATGTACCCATACCGTAGCGATTATCGTGATTCCCCATTCGATCGGGAGTACACTTACGATTCTTATCGAAGCAATGGATCTCCGAATGATTCCGTTTATTCAAACCGGTTTGAATCGGACCGAACCGGTTATTCAGACAATCGACCATATGATCATCAAGGCTTGAGGGTCTCCGAGTTGAGACACCGAAATCCTCCGCCAGGTTTCAGTCAATCACAAACGACTTCTCAATCAGCTTTCAATTCAACTGGTAGACAGTCAGAAAGTGAAAACTGGAAAGATTTATTTCTGACTGAAGATCAAAGAAGAAAGCGGCAAGAAGAAGTTTGTAATAAGGTAAACACCCATGGGTCAACTTGGGTCAACTTTTGTTGACGTATTTTTAAATTGCCACCGATCTAGTCCAATCATGCACCAAGGATAAACTGATTGCTTCATCTCCGAACATTGATTTGAAAACCCACTTAGGTCTATCAAAAAAAATGATACAAAGGTCATTTCTTACTTATGAACAGTCGAACGACTTTACACTTTTGCTTAACTTTAAAGTTTGACCTTCGGAGTGAGGTTATTCTGATAATGTAATAGAAGGTCAAAGTTCACTCAAATTCCATACGTCCCTTATAAGTTATAAGAAAATTGAAGAAATCGTTCTTCTCAAAAATTACTTTTGACCACTAGCTGACACCAGAATGAAGTTTTGACGGTCGTTGGTTCGATGTTAGGCGAAGTGTAGTAAGAATGAATAGTTTTGGGTAAGAGGCCCCTTTCCGGTCAGTGTCTTCGGCACTTGGATCCCCAGAAAGGATCATCAGCGAAACATTTTGAAAAGTAGAGTTTTTGAGATTCTATATGTTTTGAGGCAAAATTGAGCTGGTAAGAATCTCAAACTACTCAGAATGTGTTTCACGATTCTAAAATAGGTATAAAATAGGTATAAATTGTCACAAAATTCTCATATGAAAATTAAAAAAAATGTTTTTGTCCGGTTTCGAACTCGGGGCCCACGCAAGATAGAAATCGGAAGTGACCGGAAATGATCTCGTGTGATCATGACGATTATTTTG
>SCLD01081025.1:0-14819 GCA_004367895.1 Oikopleura longicauda | reverse complement strand
TGATCAGGTTTGACTTATCTACTTTACTCCATAGTGGCTTCGTTGACAAGCTTGGAACGGGTCAAGAGTGTCAAGATGTCGACGAGTGTCACCATGGGGTTGATTGCGGTGATTATTCTGAGTGCACAAACTCACCTGGCAGTTTTACATGTCAATGTCTAGATGGATACGCGCGCAGCCCCATTCATGATAATTATTACGATCCGTGCTTGGATATTGACGAGTGCGCTTCAAATTCGCACACCTGTGACTCAAATGCCGTTTGCATTAACATGTCACCTGGTTTCAACTGCAGTTGCAATGAGCCAGTTTGGCAAGGGGATGGACACAATTGTTACTACTTTGACCCATGCTGGAATGAACCCTGTGGCGACTATTCCTCATGCGTTATCAATGTGACTGACACTGGCCACTTCTCATGCCCATGCCAAGCGCCGCGACTTGGATCGGGCAAGGGCCCCAGTGAGAGATGTCACTGTCCAACGGGATACTGGGATAAGTATACGCTCAACTGTGTTGACATTGACGAATGTAGTATTGAATTGGACGAGACCGAAGATCTTCTTATGCAAGCCAGACATGAATGTGACAGAAATGCGCTGTGCAAAAACACACCAGGTTCATACTCATGTCACTGCAATGATGGATTCACGGGAAGCGGGCGAATATGTGAGGACAAGAATGAGTGTGTGCTTGGTTTGCATCGATGCAAGGCCGAGTACAATACGATATGTGTGAACAAGGACGAGTCGTATGATTGCCAGTGTATTGATGGATTTGTCGGCAATGGATTCACTAAGGCTAATCTTGTCTGTCAAGATCTCAATGAGTGTCATACAAACCAACATGAATGCGATCCAAAGACAACAGTCTGTCATAATCTCAGCGGGTCATTCCAATGTCGTTGTAAGCACGGCTACAGTGGGTACACGGATCAGGGCGAAACAATATGCCTTGACATTAATGAGTGTTATGGAGACCCATGCCAGTCCGATGAAAGGGAATGTCGCAACAAAGCAGGCGGCTACGAGTGTATATGCAGGAAAGGATTCAAAAGAAATGGTGATGAATGCCTCGATGTCGATGAGTGCCATCAAACATCGACAAATCAAACCTCAACAAATCAAACATCAACAAGTCCATGCGAGAAGTCAGAAACATGTATCAATAAGAATGGCGGATACGAGTGTATTTGCAAATCCGGATATTATATGAGTTTAGGCAGTTGCCACGACATCAACGAGTGCTCGTCAGATACGACATGTTCGGAAATAAACACCGCGTGTGTGAATAACCAAGGTAGTTTCAAGTGTGATTGCCAAACAGGCTATAATGCGACTGGTGAGACGTGTGATGACATAGATGAGTGTGAACAAGGCTTACACGTTTGTTTGGCCGACTCCGAACAATGTGAGAATACAGAGGGCAGCTACGATTGCGAATGTGGCGACGGGTACAGAAGAGTGGGAAATGAATGCTCGGACATCAATGAGTGCTTGATCAGCCCGTGTGTGAATACGTATCATCAGTGTGAGAACACTATCGGATCCTACGAATGTGTTTGTACTGACGGGTACACCTTGTTACCAGCCAACAACAGCGTCACAAACACATCCTCGTGCATTGACAAAGATGAGTGCACATTCGACGACGATGTCTGTGGTAGAGGTGAAGTCTGTGAAAATACGATCGGAAGTTACGATTGTGTTTGCAACACTGGTTATTTGCTTCTGGGCGGCGAGTGTTTTGACATTAACGAGTGTTTTGATGCGCAATGTCCCGAAAATACAGTTTGTAAAAATACTGATGGCTCATTCTACTGCAAATGCGGCCCTGGTAGACAGGCCGATTCGAATGGAAAGTGTGTTGATCTCGATGAGTGTGATCGTGGTGAACATGACTGTGATATGGAACGTCAGCGGTGCGTAAATTTACCAAGTGGCTTCGAGTGTCGCTGCTACCAAGGATGGATTGACAATGGAATGAATTCATGTGAAAATTTGAATGAGTGCATAACCGGGAAACACGCATGCTCATCATTAGCCACCTGTCGGGATACAATGGGCACATATAAGTGTGAGTGTTTCGATGGCTTCAACGGCGATGGTTTTGATTGTGAGGATAATGATGAGTGTCAGAATGAAGATGACTGGGAGTGTGATGGCGGTAAAGAAGACAAAGTTTGCATCAACTACGATGCAAGTTACGACTGTGAATGTGCCGAGGGTTACAATTTGACGGCTGAAAACAAATGTGTCGATATGGACGAGTGCGATCAACCGGTTACTGCTTGTCATTCCCTTGCTGATTGTGAAAATACAATTGGTTCATTTGCATGTATATGCCCAACTGGTTATGACGGCAGTGGTCTCGATTGTTCAGACATTGATGAGTGCGGGGAGAATCCATGTTCGTCACACACTACTTGTATGAATACGCCCGGTAGTTTCGAGTGTAACTGTGTACCTGGCTATGAATGGGACCGCAACAGAACAATCTGCGTCAACATTGACGAGTGTGACAAACATTTACACATTTGCAGTGTCAATGGACATTGTATTGATTCGATCGGTAGCTACGATTGTCAATGCCAAGCCGGATACTCCGATAATTCAACATGGCCAGATGTTGGGATTACGTGCGTTGATGTTGATGAGTGTTTTTTTGATAAGCAGTATTGTGAAAATAGACCTGACTGGTGTCAACCACAAAACTGTTTCCTAGGCGCACATTGTGACAATACCGAGGGAAGTTTTCTATGTACGTGTCCAGAAGGCATGAACGGTAACGGTACACATTGCGAAGATATTGACGAGTGTGATGAGTGGTTACACAATTGTGATCCGATTAACGGTTTGCATTTACCACTTTTCTTTAAATAAGACATCATTTTAAAGCCGATTGCATCAACCTGGACAAAACATTTCACTGCGAGTGTAAAATAGGCTACAAAAACGAAATAGGCGATTTATGTGAAGACATTGATGAGTGCTATGGTGGTATTCATCACTGTAGTTTGGACGCGCATTGTGAAAATACTGCTGGCAGTTACACATGCCAATGCCAGACTGGCTATTCTGGAGATGGATATACTTGTTTCAACATTGACGAGTGTTACCTTTCCAATCGAGATCAATTTGGCCAGCCCCTACACAAGTGCAATGAGAGTGCCATCTGCATCGACTCAATTGGTTCCTATTTGTGTGAATGTGGACTAGGGTTCACTGGCGACGGCTTTGTTTGTCGTGATGAAGACGAATGTCTAACAACTAGCCATAAATGCGATGCTTATGCTAAGTGCGTGAACACGCCAGGTAGCTACGAGTGTCAGTGTCAAGACGGTTACAAAGGTAATGGGATCATGATTGGACAACAGGATGGTTGCTACGATATAAATGAATGTCAAGGAATGGCCCATGGGTGCTCACCCTTTGCTATATGTACCAATGATTTCGGAATTTTTCATTGTGATTGCGAGTATGGTTACACTGGCAATGGGACGTACTGTGAAGATTTTGATGAGTGCTTGTTCAATACGCATACCTGTCCACATGACAGTAACTGCGTTAATGTCAATGGAGCGTTTGTGTGTCACTGCATGGAGGGATTTATTGATGCTTACGATAGTTCAATGTTGCGTTCGTGCCCTTATGGTGTTAACTGTCCGGACTATTGTGATGATATTGACGAGTGCGTTGATATGAAAAGGTATGATGTACAATGTCCGGTTGACAAACAATGTTCAAATACATGGGGTAGTTATACATGTGAATGTGCGTTAGGATTCAAACCAGACGAAAATGGTTGTACAGGTCAGTAAAAATTGGTATGAAGACTAGTATCACTCTGTGGTTGTTTCAGACATTGACGAGTGTCATGGCATGCATGAATACAACGAAGTTTGCGCCACTGACGCGCGATGTGTCAATACACATGGTAGTTTTTACTGTCGATGTAAGTCTGGTTTTGAGGGCGACGGTTACACTTGTTCCAATTTTGATGAGTGCACACAAGGTGTTCATAATTGCGGTAACACAGCAATGTGCATGGATCGCAATGGTCACTTTGTGTGTGAATGTAATCCTGGATATCTGTTAGATATTGAAACAAACGATTGTTATGATTGGAATGAGTGCAACGAGGAACTAGTTGGACATCAATGTCCGCTACACTCTGAATGTATAAACAAACAAGCCAGCTACGAATGCATTTGTGAAAAAGGCTTCCAAGATAAATTGGACCCATTATCAGGGCTAACATACTGTGAAGATATTGACGAATGTACCACACTCCCGGCCGCCTGTGACTCAGGCCACGATTGTGTTAATAACGAGGGCGGATATACTTGTCTATGCCATAATGGGTATCAGCAACAGGCCCTGAATGTCATGTGTGATGACATAGACGAATGTGCAACACAGCTACACGAATGTTACGATTGGGCGCACAGGTAGACTTTGTTATCATCAACTGCTTAATTCACATTTATTTCAAGTCGTTGCGTTAATCAACTTGGCGGTTACATGTGCGAGTGTTTCGACGGTTACTCGTTCAATGATCGCTTCAAAGCGTGCTTAAATCATAACGAGTGTCTGGAACCGGGAACTTGTCCCACAAATTCAGTGTGTATTGACACGGATGGATCATACATGTGTGTGTGCAGTGATGGATTCCAAGAGCACCTCGGCTTGAAGGGAACAATTTGCATCGACATTGATGAGTGTGATCAAAATCCTTGTCCAATAAATACTCAATGCAGAAACTTTCACGGCAGTTACACATGTACTTGCCCAGAAGGTTATTCGTTAGATGCGGCGTTTTTGGCACAAGCTTCACAGTCGAACCAACTGCAACAAACTTTACATGCCCAGCACCAACAGTGCACTGATATTGACGAGTGTTCTCCGAATCGGGCAATGAGCAAGCAAATTTCTGCGAATGGCCAGTTCACTGTTTTATATCAAGGTTCGTCATGTCCAGCCAATTCAAACTGCTACAATACACCGGGCAGTTACAAATGTCTGTGCAAAACTGGATATCGCGACGAAGGCACTATATGTCGCGACATTGATGAGTGTTCAAGTCGTGTTAATGATTGCAGTAAACATGCAACATGTGAAAATTTGAACGGTGATTACTTGTGCAAGTGTAGGAATGGTTGGCAAGCGCCGAAAAACTCGCAAGGACGTGGATCGTATGGGTGTGTTGACATTGACGAGTGTCTCAATGATCTCCACGATTGTCCAAACACGATGGTATGCGCTAACACAGCCGGTAGCTTCAAGTGCACGTGTCCAACTGGTTATAGCTTCGAATATGGAAGATGTGTCAATAGACGAATTTGAAAATACAATAATGCCTTTGATTTTGAATCTGGCAACTATCTCACTTACATATAAACTCAGTTCATCAAACTTTTAAGTAAGTACATACTACAGTACTAGTCAGTTTAATATTATTATCATTATAAATTATAATTTATAATAAATGTACAGGGAATATGATGTTTTCACTGCTCCTCATCCTTCACCACCAGACACTGAACTGGGACAAGTTTTGGCTTCATCATATTCTTCGCCATGTTGTCTTCAATCTCGAGCGAAACGATTATTTCTGTGGTAAAAAAGTTAAGTACGTTAAAAACAATTAAAAGACAACTTACTTCTGTACATTACACAATTGTTCTGTTTTCGATGGGCATCATAGGCGCGTTCAGTAATAAATTGAAAGTGACACACATCGCACCGCTTCTGCATGATGCCATACTCGAACATCATTCGATGGCGATAGACCAAGTAGGCGTTTTGGGTGTGATCATTTCTCAAGTGGGTAATGACCTTGGAGAAACTGTTCTGATAGTGACAGCCAATCATGAAACACTCGACCATTTTATCATTCAATGCCCATTTTTGCAGTTCAATGTCCCTCACTGTCTTTGCATTTCCCAATTTTGCAATTTCATCATGTCCAAGATGCATTGCCTTTATCGTCATCATTTCAACACAGTTATGTGCTCTTATTCCTCGCTCATGCGTGAAATAGAGGCGACACATTTGACACTGTACGTCAAGGAAACCGGGAATGGGCTTAACGCGCGCCAAGTAATTCGTGTACTTGTTCTTACTGTGCCTCTTCCACAAATGCATTTTCACATCAACCAGTCGTATACGCTCGGAGCAGCCCAGGCACGTGTGCATTTCCTCGTCGACGCAGCTTACGCTTGGTCGCCTTTTCAAGTTGATAATCAGAACAGACTGCATAATGATTGAATAGTTCTTCTTGACTGGGAAACGTGAATCCACACTGATCACACTTTACCGTGTTCATCATTGATTCTGATCGGCGATAATCTGTGAGTGAATAAATTAAAAATACTTGATGCAAAAAAGACATACCGATATACAAGTGACGATCATGCTCGTTGCGAAAGTGACTGTCAAAAGAATTGAACGATTTGAACCATTCATCGCACTGGGGACATTGCCACGATGTTGACACCTTGTGTGAGACGCCCAGGGGCAAATTTGGCACTTTTGTGAGTTGTTTTTGTGGCGAGCGTCGCTTTTTACGTGGACAGCTTGATTTGACATGTTGTTCATGGGCAGCAGTAGTGGGAAAGTAGTTTAAACACGCTTCACATTTAAAGGGCTGAATGGGCATTTCGGTACGGCGGAATGTGTTGTATGAAGTGGCATGTTTATGTTTGATATGGGCGAGCAGCTCATCATAATAGTAGGACACGTCATAAGTTCGTTTTGAGCTGTAACTGTTCAATCGGGGACAGTATGGACAAATGCTAGTATGGGCGACAGCATTCAGTTGATCATTATCATCTGGTGTGTTCAGGAGTAATTTTACGCGATCACAACTCGCATTTGGAGCCACTGTTCACGCGTGTGCTGATTGCTAACGTGAACATAGAGCTGTTGTACATTTGGTAGTACTGTGCGACATTCCGGACATTCGACAGATTTGCTTGCCACGTCGGGATATTTCGCCAGAAATTGAGCCAAACCAGAATCAATCAAGTGCAGTGCTTCTTTGGAATTGGGCTCAGTATCGATCGGTCGTGCGGGTTCAATTGCAATTTGAGTTTGACGTTTGCATTCTGGCTTTTCATGAATATCTTCAGCTTGATATCCCCGTTTCTTTCTTATTTTCACAGGTGCCGACACTTTGTTGACTTCCGAAGCTGCCATTTCCCGAAACTCATTGAGCTGTCTGCAGTGACGAAAGTTATGTTTGCGATTTTGTGTATAGTAGCCGTTGCAATCGCTGCAGAATTTTTCACGTACTCCGGGTATTTGACGTTCACGCAACTCCACATACTCAGTCGCACTGTGATATTGACGGTAGTGAGTGAAGAGACTGTTCTCGTCCTCATAATACCGTTTGCAAAGGGAGCAGTAGGCAACTGACTTCGTAGTCGATGACCCAACTTCAGATTCTTTCGACGGACATTCTGGCTTGCTCGAAACACTTGTTGAGCAAACGCTGTGAGCTTCGTCATAGTTATCATCCTCTTCGGCTTGTTCAGACTGACATTCTTGCTTTTCCGAGGCATTAGAATTGAAGTCGGAACGGTTACTACAACGTTCGGAATACAGTCTCACTGGTGTCGACACTTTGTTGAGCTCTGCAGCTGCCAATTCACGAAAATCATTTAGAATTTTACAGTGATGAATGTTATGTTTGCGGGTTTGTCTGTAGTAACCCTTGCACTTGCTGCAGAACATATCACGTATCCCGGGTACCTTACATTCACGCAATTTCACGTATTCAGTCGCACTGTGAGCATAGCGATAGTGACCAAAGAGCCCATTGTCGGTTTTATAGTCCCTCTGACAAATCATGCAGAAACTTGCCGATTGTGTTTCGGTTGAAAAGTCCACTTGTCGATTGGACCGTTGCTTGGCTTCTTCAAATGGGCAGTAATGCTTGCTCGATCCTATTGCCGGGCAGTCTGGGCAGTTGATTTCAAGTTTCTTTTCCAGCGTCAGTCTTCTCTTTCTATCGTCTTCATATATTATCTTATCATTCACCACTTCGCCGACATACTGAATCGCGTCCAGATTTATACTTCTGGTCAATTGCGAATAATGCTCACATTGATGATTGGGCTTTGATCGATTTGAGAAGACAAAGTAACAGGCACCACAGCGATACTCTTGGACGCACTCAATAACACACGTCCGCAGTTTTAAATAAGCAGCATCGCCATGCTGTTTTCGTATGTGACGGAAGAGCTTTGACTTTTTCAACTTCTTATCACATTCGGGACATTCAAACTTGTCCGCTACAGTTATAACGTCCACCTTTTCTATATC
The DNA here is from genome assembly GCA_004367895.1 of Oikopleura longicauda. Taxonomy (NCBI): domain Eukaryota; kingdom Metazoa; phylum Chordata; class Appendicularia; order Copelata; family Oikopleuridae; genus Oikopleura; species Oikopleura longicauda. The sequence continues at coordinate 6,492 of SCLD01081025.1, read as the reverse complement.
TTCATCGGATGGACGTTTAGCATGTTCCAGGGCCGTGCTTGTTCCAACATCGACGTCCTGCTCAATCTCATTGGTCATTTTTGAACGGACAATGTTTCGTGCGCAATGTTGAGGTTGACATGGTCGCCCGTGTCGTTTGTAAAAGCCACATTTGTCACATTTTTCCTCCAGCACACCGCGTCGATATGATTGTCGAAATTGAACGTAATCCTTGGGAGAATGTCGATCTCGAATGTGACGACAAAGTCGATCCAGTAAACTAGTCGTGAATTCATTGCCTTCATTGAAAACTTGGTGACAAACAGGACACTCATGTGGACCTTGTTTGCAAGTGTCAGCATCGTCCTTATTGTCAATCGGCACCTCCATTCGCTGTCCCTTCTTGACATTGTCGAAGTTGGCGGCCCCTTTCAACTGTTCCTTAGTCAGTCTCATTAAAATTGGCCGAACAGTTGAGCCGACTTTGGTGACTCGATTTGACCATGGCGAAGTTTGATTTAATTCACACTGCCGCGTTTCCAAGTGATACGTAAAGTCACGTTCCGAGTTGAAGCAAAAGTGACATTTGCGACAGAATAACGGCTTGAACTGGGTCAGACGTTGATTATGCGCCATCCAAACGCGTATTGTATGATGCCGTTTAATATGTTCATCGAGCCGGTTAATATCGACAAATGATTTGCCACATGCCAAACAATCCAACGATGATATGTTTGTTCTGTGTTTACGCATTTTGATGATATCGTCAATCTCCTGGAGTTTGGCTCGTCTAAAGGACGTTTTTAATGATACACGTCCCCAATGGCCCGATGTCATTAGCCGGTCAATTGTGTCTAGTATAGTTGAACACGAGTGATCCTTGCTCGACGTGCCATCAAACTCAATCAAATTACACTTGCCACATCGACGTGGCACCACTTGCCACTCGTTCACCAGTGTCGACATCAGCATCACCAATCTGGTTGCCTCGTCATGATTCTCCAAATGACGCAGCAAATTGGTTATACTGTCACATTTCATGTCACACGCGTGACATTGCGACCAAAATGCATTTGCCACTGGATCGGACTGTTTTGGCGGCGCGCGGTGAATAATGCCATAATTGTAATTGTAATCATCCATAAGAATTGTCATGTCAAATAGCGTATCAAGTCTGTTCTCTGTCAAATCGGGATAAGTGACATTCATCTCGCACTGGCCAGTGTGAAGCTCGAATTCGGATTGACTGCGAAACCAAAAGCGACACTTTTCACACTTGAAATCGACACGTGTAAACCGCGTCCGATTGAACATGATGAACTCGTTATTGTGAATCACTCTCATATGATCATTAATCGACGCCAAATCATCATTATCATCAGCGTGAAGTGTTTTAAATGTACACTGTTTGACCGGGCATCGATGGTAAATCGAGTTAATTCGCGGACAGTTGAATAGACGCATTTTCTCACGCTCGGTCCACTCGTCAATTTGATTGGTCGTAGTACCAGTATCGGTACTTTTGCGACGTTTCACACTTCTGCCAGAGTCAACTGTTGATTCGGAGTGGCGTAAGTCACCCTTGACCATTTTGGCGCGGAGTGAGCGAAACTGGTAGTGAGAAAGATGATGATCAATAATCAGTTGTTGATATTGTGAACATGTCTTCATTTTCAGGGATTAAGATATTATTTAACTGATTGACCAAAGAATTACTCAAACTGGTCAATCCCCTGACGGACCTGATGCGAGTGTGTGAAGGGCCCACTACTGTGAACATAAATAAATGTGCATCGTTCACACCGTTTACCGAGATAGTCGAAAAACTCGTCACCATTCATAAACACAATGAACTCGCGCGGCGTGTGCTCGGCCTCGACATGCGTGACGATTTGATCGATTGTGGCTTTTAGTTGGGATTGTTCATTATCACACCAGAACTGTGTGACGAGCTCACTGTGATGGAAGCTTCGAATTAGATTTTAAAAGTTCAAGGCGCAATCCCGTGCCGAAAATGTGACTGCATTTTGTCAACGGGCATCGAAACTGCTCCTTTCCATCACGTCGTTTTGGGTTTTTCCCATGCTTTTTTCTCCCTGAGAAATCACTGTTCATGACTGGTTCATAATGATCGGGTTCTTTCAGCTTTTGTTCACTGCGCTTTGAATCAAGTTGAACGACACAACCAGTCACAAATTGTAACCACGTTTTATCATTACACCTTTCGGCCAACACAGTCAGCTTACTCAGATCCATTTATTTGTTTCTCTCTTTATTTTCCCAACTGACCATTACATTTTCGTTCAACGGTCGGATGAATAGTATTTTGTTCTCTCTTTCTTATCCCATTTTCGTTTCGCTTTCAAAAAGGAAAAAAGACTGCATTGGAAGGGAGACGATTTTTTGTCTCATTTATGTTGCCCGACATTTACTATGAAGTCTTTTTTCAGTAACCAAACTGTATTATCGACCACCAATTAAATTGATTGTTGAAAATTTATGTACCAAAAAATTGATTCATTTGTTTTAACTTGCTACGAAAGTAAACAAATGCCATTGACAAACATTTTATTCGGTTACTAACTTACTAACTGCATTTACTAATTCACAAGATAAACACAGACACTGTGTCTAATCACTGAAATCAGATGTGAACATTATAAAATTCTGTATATTATACGAGAAACAATGAGAAACGCAATATCAGCCGATCAATTTGCGCAAAATCTATTGCGTGTTGAATTGGGTGATGCGTATGGCGGATCAAATTATGACAAACTAATCAAAAAGGGATGGAGCGGATATGCTGTTTACTACTTGGACAAGACTGTGAATTGGGACACATGTTCAACGCGAGCTAAACTTAAAGAAATCCTGCAACTGGCGGAGATTGACCTGAAGAAAGGGACAAGACTCGAACGAATTGTTTTTGATTGCTGCTGGTTTGCACCGACAAAAAAGAACATTAAAGCGCTGGTTGCATTGGAGAATGGCGAAACGATTGAAACGAAAATGAAGAAAATACTCGAGTATCAGGATAACGATGGAGACACTTGTTTGATTATGTGTTACAACATGCTGATCGGGTATGAAAAGAGAGGAAATGACCCAGATACAACGTCAATGAAAAGATCAATTGAAGAAACAATCGAGTTTCTTATCAAAATGGGCACGGACAGCGGTGTCGATATGATGAAAGTGATCAACCTAGTAGCGAAGAACGATAGAACATTGTTTAACCTGTCATCATTGTACTCGAAGAAAGCTACGTCGCTTTTAATGAAAATAATAGTACCAGCGGATCAACGAGCGCAACATCTACTGATTGTTGAACTGGGTGATGCGTATAACGGACCAGATTATGACAAACTCATCTCAAGCGGACTGAGCGGATATACCCATTTCTATTTGACGGAGGCTGTCAACTGGGACAAACGTTTATCTCTAGCCAATCACGAAGTCATCATGCAACTGGCGGAGATTGACTTGAAAAAAGGAACCAAACTCGAACAAATCGTGTTCAACTGTTGCTGGTTTGCGCCTTTAAAGCGGAATATTGAAAGGTTGATTTCTTTGGCAAATGGAGAATTGGTTGAAGATAAATTGAAAAAAATACTCGAGTATCAGGATGTTGATGGATATAATTGTTTGATTCAATGTTACCAAATTTTGATCGAGTATGAAACCAAAGGAAATGACCCGAGTACAACATCAATGATTTGGTTTATCGAAGTAACAATCGAGTCTCTTATCAAAACAGGCGAGGAAAACGGCGTCGACACGATGAAAGTGATCAACCAGGTGACGAAGAATGGCACAACATTGCTTCATCTGTCATCATTGCTATCGGAAAAAGTGTCATTGCTTTTGGTTCAAATGAACGTTAAAGCCAATGAGATTGATGATTCCTTTCAAATTAACAGTTTTCAGGTAGACTAAATATCAAAATGAATTATCAAATTATTTCTTGTTTCGAAGTTTAAATCAATTCGACGTCACTTGCTCAAAAGTGGCGCCAATCCACACGTTCGTGACTATGAAGACGGTACGGAGTATGACTTTTACAATCTACAGCTGGATGCGACATTCAATTCACTATCGAAATCAATTTATTTCACCACTGATCAATACACATGTCGCTGCTGTCAACAACCATGTAAAAATGCTCTTCTCGACCCATGGCGTTATACGAATGGCGTTTTGAATGGACAATTCAAGCGTGTCATTCGAAAAGGCGGCGAGGGCAGTGTTTTAGAAGGACTTTGGTGTGGTCAAAAAGCGGCTTACAAGTTTGTGCCAATCACAAATCAGACGTTTCTAAAGAGTGTCGGTGACGGGTTGAAAGAGTTGAAAAGGCGCCTGAATGAATCGATTCAATACAATGAAACACAAAGTAACTACGTGGTTCCTTTCTACGCGCATTATAGGTTTACTTCTCATTTTTAATAATAATTAATTTGTATATTGTTTTAATAAAGACAACAGCTCTGTTACGAGGACAATGAAGACTTGGCGAAGTTGCTTGATATGAAACAAGATGAAACTACCAAGTATGAAGTATTTGTGACGAAGCTGTGTGATGGAAACATGAAAGAGTGCAAACAGAATGAACAACTGACAAGTCAACATATTTACTCGATTATTGATCAACTTGTTGAAACATCAGAGGAATTGAAACAACGTGGCAAGTGTCACAATGATGTCAAACCGGGTAACGTCTTGTACGTGAAGGAAATGAAGACAAATGGTGATTTCGAGATTAAGACCAAATTGGCCGACTTCGGAATGTGTAATCAATTGGGCGGAACACCGGGTTGGTCCCCACCAAACTTCATCCACGATCGACAGCCTGGCGTTTCGGACGAATACTCATTTGGACTTCTTGTTCTGTATCTACTTACTGAAGACGATGAACTTTTTTATACACTGCGCGACAACTACACGACTTCGCCGCCTTATCCTCGATGGCTGGTTGACTTTAGAGATCTGCCCGAGATCAAAATCATTCGTAATATGATGGATCTAACCAATAGACGATCATCAAAATCAGATTGGGCCAAGCTTGGTTCAAATGTTCAAATGATAACGCGCCAACGATTGTCATCACTACAAATTGATTCATTTTATTTGACCTTACAAGATGGCAACACGGTACAAGACAAAAACGAGTGAGTCTAAATAATAAAGAATCGAGTCAAAAATTATCTTTAGAATCGAATCAAAAACAGCAATTACGCAGACAATTGAACCAACAATGACAATGACCACTTGGACTCACATGCAAGGAACAGATGATGTTTGTTGGCTCTTTGGCATCACCTCATCACTTCATCGGACACTATTGATCAAATCAGGAATAAGGGTTAATCATACTCTACGTAGTACTCCTTGTCTAAATTTAAATTAGTTTTTTTCACTTGGCAACCCCAATAGAAACTATCACTGATCAAAAAATTAAAAAATTATTGGTGAATTTGCTGAAGAAGAAAACATTCCATCAAACGTTACGAAATGAAATTCTCTTTGCACTTACTCCGCGAACTCTCAAATCTGGCGCTGTTCAACGTAACGCCGTCATGTATGTGATGGAGTCACTTCAGCGTTGCGGATTCATGCGTGATGAAGGATTCAGACAACTCGGAACAATTATCGAGTTTATCAAAATTATTGGACACAATTTGAAGTTCAGTTTAAAATCCAGTCCAGTTGACGTCTTTTGTCAATCAGGTGAACTTGTTGATAAACTGAGCACTTTTTGACAATTGCCAAGGTTCAACTCAATGGCCTATTTTATTGGTCGGCGATGCCTCCCAAGGTCTCCATGTGGTCACGCTGAAAGGGCATAAAATTGAGAATGGGAAATTAATGTTGAAAATACGCGACAGTGCCAAAGATCCTAGCAGATCAAGTGAAATCTGGATAGAGAAGGACAACTCACCGACAAATGAAATGAACTTGGCCACTCACATGTGCATATATTTTGAATAACCGTGAGTTTCAGCCGTGTGAAAATTTATTCATTAAAGTAAAATGAAAGTATCGATTCCAAGATTGTTCCAAATAAAGTCTATGTCTATTGTTTTCTGTGATTAGCCATCTTGTGTTTCTGACCCCGTGTGCAGACAAAAGAAGATGAGCCAATGAAACGCGCTCGAATGTGAAGGATTAATTTTATTAACGGGATTGATGGAAAAATCAGAGCTGTAATATTGCTCTAAAAATATCCGTTTTTATTATCTGGTATTTATACGATCGTTGTTATTGTCAAGAGTAAAGGGTGACCAAGGGGGTTACCAAGTTCTACTCGAATGCAGAGAATCGATACTTGGTTTATGCCGACGGCACGTGGTACTACTATAGGTAACCTAATGAAAAGGGGATTTTTGAAAGCAGTGAGCACTTGGCTTAGTGGCGAAAAAAACAGTTGCGTCAGTTGACGCTCTTTGGGGGGAATACTTCGCGCGCCCGTCTCACTTTGCTCAGTCGATAACCGAAAAATCAAAAACGTCTCGT
>SCLD01080919.1:0-14820 GCA_004367895.1 Oikopleura longicauda | reverse complement strand
GAAAAATCACGTGACCATATAAAAACCGAATTTGAAAAGGGAAAATAAATGAGCTAATTTGAAGTTAAATGCATGTTCAAACACGTGATCGAATAAAAATGAGCTAATTTGTGGTACCCCTCGTAGTAACCGATATACGTTATTTTTCGAAATAAATATTTTGAGTGATATATGTCAAAAATTTTCATTTTAAATCGATATATGAAAATTTTCTTAGACAAATATGACCACAAAAAATCAAATATCGGTCAATATAAGCCTATCATATATCGGTGAATATATAATATTTTTAAATGGACCAAGATATAGTTGCATATTCTAATCGAATATATTCTGATCGAATATTCTGATCGAATATTTTCATATATCGGGCGTTTTAAGTTATGAGCCTATATTGACCGATCCATATATTTAATATTTCAATGATTTAGGCTTTGAGCTTATATTTACCCGATATATGTAAGGTCTTAATATAAAAATAATATATTCTGCCGAAATAAAATGAATTTCAATTCCGAAATGATACTGGTGAGTCTGGTGTGACCACAAATCCTTTGGAAAATCTTAACATAAAATTAAAAACTAAAACTGGTACCTGACAGGATCTGTCTTTATACTAGTAATGTGGCTCAAAATAAGATGCCAAAGATAAAGGTCAAAACTCTGAAAAGAGAAAAAATGTTGATCCCTATCAAAAGGTACCCTCACCAGTAATAACTGAAATCGAAGAGTTTGAGTCTTACTCAGTTTCTTGTTTTGATAGGATAAGAACTAGGTCAAGAACTTTAGACTAAAGTCTTTAGTTAAAGCAGAACTAGGTCCGGACTTAAGTCAAAACTAACTGAAATTCCCTCTGAGTGACTGATTCTTCCTTATATTATCGACGATAATTAATTGTGTATATATGTTTAAACTTGTTTATTTATTCATAATCCTATATATATTAACATTTTATAGTTGTATGAAATACAAAATAATTTAAATTTATCTTTGAAGTTATAAGTCCAGGTGTACACTGCATGTGATTAATGCCTGGTAAGTTGCCAAAGAGTGGTCATGCAGAGCAAGCCCTGAGAATACCGGCGCTAAGGAACGCTGCCTGAAAAGTCCTCCAGAAAAGTCCTCCAAAAAGAGGTTTATAATGCGGGTTCATTTACCGGTCCCCCTGTTTCCAATGTATGTTTCCAATCAACATATAACCAGAAAAGGCTGGTCAAAACAAGATTTTTTTACCACAATTAAATCTTACCAGGTGCTTTGAAAATCGGTTCTGGAGAACATGAAGATATTGACGATTTGACACATTCTACAAAACGACTCGAAACGGGACGAAATTGAGTCAGTGATATTCCCGGTGAAATTCCTGGTTGTAACGGATTTGAAATTATTTCCATTCCGGGACGATTTGCCAAAGATCGATCGCTTAGATCGGATTTCAAATAAAGGGGGTGGACCACTCCACATGATGACCAAGTGGAACAGTCTTATCTGGTACCCCTTATTAACCCTTGACTCATAAATGAAACGGTTCGTGGGCTTGAGTGTACGGTTACCCGATACCGTCCACTTTGACGGGTCTAGCTTGGCTCGTGACCGTCCACTTTCTCGCGACCGTTCACTTTAAGGTTAGTCCAGACCCAAGTCATTTTATTTTCGAAATCAATGTCGGAAAGATTCGGATCCGACATAGAACGACTCTGAAATAGAATGACGCCATCTTCAATCTTTTCTGGGTCGATCTAGAAATTCAGATTCGTTCCATTTCAGAGTCGTTGTATGTCGGATCCGACTCTTTTCGAGATTGATTTCAAAAATAAAATGACTTGAGTCTTAACTACCCTTAAATCATTTGAAATCCCGACTTGATTTGATGCCACCGGTCCGATCTGTGGGACTTTGAATTGCGAGCGTTCCATTGGCTGAATTTCTGGCCAGATTCTGAGTTGTAGGACTTCGAGTTATCTGAGCCTTAGGACTTGAGAGCATCGTATCCGCAGTTTTCTGCGAGTCCTTTTTTCGGTTTCAGAGACCAAGGGTCACTTGTGTGATGTATCACGTGTTTCATAGACCATTTGTTACGTGTTGAATTTAGAGAAAATTTCAAAATTTTCATATATAGGTAAATTTTTAAGAAAATTTATATCTACGGTAAATTCTAAGAATTTTGGACTTTTCATATCTAGGGTGAAATCATACAATTTTAAGATTTTTATATTTAGGATGAATTCCACCAATTTAAGTAAATTTTGTTTCTAGGATAAATTCTAACAATTTTTAGATTTTTCATATTAAGGATGAATTCCAACAATTTTAGGAAATTTTATATCACGGGTTATTTTGGAACATTTTAAGGATTTTTCATATTTAAGATAATTTCGGAATATTTCATGTCTAGGGTGATTTCTTAGAATTTTCGGATTTCATTTTTGATGCATATCTAGGGTGAATTCTGAGAAATTTCAAAACTTTCATTTTCAAGCCAAATTGTCATTTTTGATGAAAAATCACAAAAATGATAACTAGGGTGAATCCTTGGATTTAAACGAATTCACCCTTTATATGATTTTTGATATATATACGGTGAGTTCGTAAAAATCCATAAATTAACCCTAGTTAAAATTTTTGTGATTTACCATCAAAAATGACCATTAAGGCTTAAAAATGAAAGTTTTGAAATTTCTCGAAATTCACCCTATTTATATCGTTCAAAGGAAATCCAAAATTTTAAGTTTTGGAAACCTGACTGTGAACTGACGCTGTCGTGATGATAGTGCCGTCCCTGCTTTCCATCAATAACCGGATCCCAGCCGCGTTTAGTACCAAATACATGTCCTTCCATATCTAGAGTGAATTCCGTGGGATTTTCCATTTCAGACTAAAATCAAAATTTTCAAAATTTCACCGATATATGTGATGGAAAATGTTTCCGTGAATTTTCAGGCCCGAATTGGGTTCCGAAAAACCATAAAACTGAGCGAAAATTGACTTTCAGTCAAAAAATAAACCTTTTTTCGGTTTTGTGATGAAGTTTTTTGGTGAAATATTGGGTAATAGTTAACTTGGAAACATAACTTAGAAATATTCATAACTTGGAAACACGATATTTGACTTGGAAAGAATACTATTAACTTAGAAACATAATTATTAACTTGGACAGAAAATTATTATCTTCAGTGTCATGTTTCCAAACTATTAAATGTGTTTCCAAGTTTATATGTGTTTCTAAGTTAATAATTGTGTTTCCAAGTTAAAACATGTTTCTAAATTAATATATGTTGCTAAGTTAATATCGATGTTTTTAAGTTGATAATGGTGTTTCCAAGTTAATACGTGTTTCCAAGTTAATAATCGCGTTTCCAAGTTAATAATCGCGTTTCCAAGTTATGTTTCCAAGTGAACTTCTACTAAAAATAAACCTAGATACGACTAGAAATGAATTCTCTGAGTCATTTCAGAGTCACTCTCTCCACGGAATTCACTCTATCCATATCGCTTCCTTGATTTTCGAGAACCGAGTAATTTTTTGCATTTTTTCTCATTTTTTTGTTTATATGCAATTAGATGAGGCATCATACACCGAACTGGTCATTCTAGCTAATCAAGACCATTCATTAGCATTCAAGAAAGATCAGTTTCGACGTCGAAGAACAAAAGAGCGACCGATATCTTTTTTACAGTAAAAATTTGCAGTTTTAACAACAAGTTCATCCTATTACTCGATCTCCTAACAAAAAAGGCATCCAGTTCGGTGGAAAATAGAGAAACTGGTATGCCTTTTTTGTTTGGAGATCGAGTATATGTAGGGTGAATTCCGAGAAAATTTCAAAACTTTCATTTTTAACCTAAATTGTCATTTTTGATGGAAAATCAGAAAATTGATAACTAGGGTGAATTAATGGATATTTACGAAGTCATCCTATATATGAGTTTCGAGATTTTCCTGAAAATGGCCATTCCGCTAATGACTACTTTAGTGAAAATTTAGAAAAATTATATGAAGGGTGAATTCGTAAAAATCAATGAATTCACCCTAGTTATCATTCTTGTGATTTTTCGTCAAAAATGACAATTTAGGCTTGAAAATAAAAGTTTTGAAATTTCTCGGAATTCACCCTAAGTATATGATTCATACGCCAAATATCATTTCTGAAAAACCCTTTTTTTGCGAATTCAGGGATTTGAATCCATTTTCAAGCAAACAAACATAATGAAAGCAATGGTAAATTACAACTTTAGTTTTGGGAATATTCCAAAGTTGTTCGGCGGACAAAACTGTATAGCTCATCGGATTGTACGTACTCTAATTAGTCTGGAAAAGACTTTTGATTTTGACCTTTTTATAGTAGTTTTTTTTTTCAATTTCAAAATTGAAAACATGACCTCAATGGTTGAGGCCAAACTGGTAAGAGATCTTTCAAATCTGTTTTTTTCAGATGAAAGTTAAGCCTAGGGTGGTTCACGGGTTTTGAGATTTTTTCTAGTGAATATCCCTTCGAGTTCCCTCGAGTTGGGGACTAATATAAAACATAATTTTGGGTCACTGTCAGTCGATTCGTACCTATGGTGTCTTGCGAAAATTTGCGCTCCATAAGTTATGACCATTTCAAAATGGCATGTTTAGCATAACGGAGATAGGGAAAATCGTAAAAAAATCAAAAAGTTTGAATAAAAGAAATACTGTTGGGCATTTTTATAAAGTGACTTCCTGTGTCGATATCTTTCGGATCTAGCTTTCAAATGCACTATTAGGATTTATCCGATCACGTGATTTTCATGGTCAAATTTGGCTTCGAAGTTTGGTCGAGAATACATTAGCGAGATAGGCCGTGAATCACCCTAGTCTATTCTCATGTGACATGATTCATGTCCAGAGTTATTCGCCTCGACACGAAATAGATGTTGATCAATAGTGCCATCGTCAACATCGAAGAACTATTCAGGTCGTTTGATTGTTGTGTGTAAACATGTCATCTCCCGTATATCACTTTATTGGTTGCCACGATATGTCTTAAGCAAAATGGATAATCATCATTCAGGCTGGGGTGTCCACAAACAAATTCGCGGGATGGTCATTTCCCATTGACACCCTAGTTCAGATGACCTCGATTTCGCCTCGTTTTCGAGGGAACCGATGAAAGATTCAGGTCTAGTATTTGTCAATTTATTACCGCCCGAATCAGATTATGATCTCCAACCAGATTATCCGAACCAGAAAACAGATGATCTACCAGACAAACCGATAATACCAACCGTTGTTAGACTCAATACTCCATATCACAGTGACATTGGTGACTCTGGAGTTGAATCTGGTTCAGAATCTGATTTCAGCCAAAGAAATATTAGTTTCTCACACAGGAATCTTTCAAAATTCAAAATTTCACCCATTGTCAGAAATCAAGGGATCAAATTTTGTATGTGCTCCGGGAATTCTGGCTATTTGACCGTTTTTGAAAGGTAAAAAGTGATGATCTAGAATACCGAACAAAAATGATTCACTTCCGAAATTCCCTTTTATCAGATAAATTTGCTGCTGGCCCATTTTTATCTTATCTTCAAAAATTTTCTGATAAAGAAGGTCAACTTTGTCTTCGATTTTGGATGCAACTAGAAATGCTACGACTAAATTTTCAGTCATATCATCAACGGTATGTACACTTCCGGTCCATCTCGGATACACTTCCGGTCCTGTTCTAGTTCACTTCCGTTATATTTCGGATTGAACTTCCGATCCTTATCTAGAGACTCTAATCGGTAGAATTTTAGTTCTTTAAAGAAGTCTTATGAGTCCTTTCTTATTAAACTTCTGGTCCCGCTTCCGGTTTTAATTTCAGTTCATTACGCTTGACTTTTTAGTGATTTACTTGGATCTATGAATTCGATCTTGGTAACATGTAAATATCACACTCATCTGATTCCAGGTGTGTTTGACCTCTTGAACGATATTGAACGACTTGACATATTACGATTGATGACATTTCCATGGCAGTTTCGATTAGGGTTCGAAAATTTCGAAATCACGAATTATTTTTTTGCGAACGGGCAGGATTTTGTCGTGATCGAAAATTTTATCGTGCAGCGTGATCGAAAATTTTGTCGTGCATAAACTGTTTCGTCATTCGAATTTCGGAACCCTTCTTGAGATATATTCAAAAACTTTGTATGGAAGAACTCTATATCAAATGGTGTGATTTTATCCTAACAGGTATCATTGGGTACCTCAAAATACTCGACAAGACTCAGACTTATTTGGCATAAACCCGAAAAAAAAATAATTTTCGAAGTCTTTATTCACCGACAGTCACCGATATGTCCAACATTTTTCGACAAAAAGCCCAAAAATCTTATGTTTTCGGAAATAAGACTGAGACCGATCAACAGTTTCAAACAGCATGGCATGAATGAAAAGCATTAAAATTATATTTTAGATGCTCAAAATTTTCAATTATTTAAAAATCAATTATCGAATCAAAGTTCGAGTCGGTTTGGAAGGAGTCCTACCACGAACAGCGAACAAACAAATTACAAATCGCAATCTCGTTCGGAACAAAATTCTATCGAACAAGAGTCTGTTCGAACAGGGTCGTCGTCGATCGTCAGTGAAGTCACCCGAAGTCGAAATTCGATTACCGAAAATCGAGAAACTCGAAATAATAATACTATCGAGTTAACTCGAGAGATGATTTTGGATTCGATCAAAAAATCGTTTGGGGTTTTTCCTGATGCTGGTAACAATGATCAAAAAGATCAAAGAGCTCAAACATCTCATTCTAGTGTTAGAAAGACGCAAAATACAGTACCTGTGAATCCAGGTACTAAAATGTAATCAAATGCTCTAAGGGCTATTCGAACTGATTCCAAGATTTCTCGTTCTAGCCAATCAGATCACAGCTTTAGAATTGAGTGTGAATGAAAATTTCTTTTTTGGATTATCCAGAATCACTTTGATACCCTGTCTTTTTAATATTATGTTAATATTGTGTTTTGGATATCAAACTGAACTCACTTTTATCATTTATTCGATGAGAAGTTTACAATCGAATCTGATAAAATTGAGAACAATTAATCTAATGTAATTCCCCCTTTAACTCTTAAATTCGACTTTTCAGATCGCGCAACTACATCATATTCTCACAACAGAAAAAGTCGACCCGCTGGTCGAATCTCGATTCAAGATCCCGTTTCGAATTCTCAAATGTCGAAAAGATCCCGACGAGCATTTAATTTGATTTATCAAATGGACAAAATGATGAGTCATAATTGTGACTCAATAGAAATGTCTGACGAATCTGACAATGAAGGTTTTGTCCGAGATTCTAAAGAACCAATTTTTCTTCGTCGTCGAACTTATGACATGAAGACTTTGTCAAAATTAAGGTGGGTTTTCCAAATGAGACTGGTTGATTGGCTCTCTGGCGCCACCACTAAGCGTTTATTTGAAATCTTTTCTTAGTTGCACACAATATCCATTATCGGCATCGATGCAGAAAAGAAGGACAACCATCGTTAGGAAAAAAGAAAGGATTTGGGTTTGATAATTAAATTGACATTTTTGTCACCCTTTCGATAATGGAGGGACTTTATTCCGAGAAAAAAGTAAAATTTCAGAATTTTCAAAAATATTTTATTATTTCTCCGAATAAAGTCCCGTCAATATCTGAATTTTGAGTGTTTCCCGTCTCGGCACGTGCAGCTTCACTTTTTTTACGTTTTTGATAAGAAATGACCAGAAACTCGTTCCAGGATCCAGTGGAAAGCTGTAATCTGTGGAAATTATAGCCAATGAAAAGTTTTATGGTTTTTAGTTTCAGTGCGCTTTAGTTTATTCAGTTGTCGTTGAAATCTGAAAATTTCAAAGTTTTTTTAATTTGAAAACGATTTCCAAAATGTAAGTGAAGACTTCGTTCGTTTAAAAATCGACCATTTTAAGAGATTTAGGGGGTTATCAACCTAGAGTAATAAACTTGGTAAAAGATTGAGATGACTTTACGTTGAATACATTTTACATGTAAAATCGTAAAATGGGGTGCGTCTTCTCGATAGTCATTTGGCTCGAATTTCGCATGGAGCAGGATGAAGACGACGACCAACGGGAAGGCACACCCCACTTTATGAGAGTGTAAGTGAAATGTCCCATTAGAATTTTGTCCTATATTTTCTAACCCATTCAAGACCAAAAACGCCTTCATATCTGAAAGCGACGATTCGTAAAAATGGTCAAATTATCAAAAGACCGACGGTTCGTCCGAAACATCTTGTAGACTGTTTAAGAGATCCTGTTCATTACGAATTCTTTAAACGCTTCGCAAAAGAAATGGGATTTGAATCCGCTACGCGATTTTGGAAATCGGTTGAATCAATGAAAGAAATAGACGATCCACAAGCACAACTTAGGCAGGTTTTCCAGCCCTCTGATTGGCTCTCGAAGGCCATCACCTGGCTGTTCCACATTATTGAAAACCGACATTAGTAAAATTAAGTCAATTCATTCTCAATTTTTCCCAAAAGGTCAAAATGGAATTGGTGTCGAAGGTCAAATTATCCGAGAATTGGCTCGAAATCCACCTGAAAAAATATCCATTTCGATGCTTATATCTGCTCAAGCTTGTGTTATGAAGGTTCGGGTAAAATATTTTTCAGGAATACACAGCATATCGGTTCGACCACAACTTATGAATCATGATATCATATGAAACACCCTGAAAAAGGCATTAGAAGACCAATGGGCCGAACGATATCTGAGTACTTTCCAAGAAAAGCGCACTTATCCCCTAAGGCTGATTTTCAACTCTCTTGGTTAATTGGCCGATTTGAATTCATGATTTGATTGGCTATCAATTTGTAAATCATTCTCAGTCGACTCGAAAAAAGTGATTTTCTGAGTGGGAAAACTTCTGAAAATCGACGAACAAAAAATGTTTGGGTTTTATTTTTTGCATTTTTTAAACGAAGTGCAAAATTCATCAAATATATGAAGAATAGAAAAGACCGAGAAAAATTTGAAATTTATCTTCAAACAATTGGACGGGACATTTCCGTTTATAAATCTGAAGGATGGACCGAGGCAGGTTTCAAAACGGTCTCTGACTGGTTGTTTAAGGACCTTATTGGTTGGGATCGAACCAGCGTTTAGAAACTTTCATAAGTTGAGTGCATCGAATATGGACACTAGCTTGCCCTACGATATAACCTACCACAGGTCAGTTTTATAATCCGCAGTCTTTGCTTCCGGTGTCACTTCCGGTTGTTAATTCCAGTTTTCAGGAGAAAGCATAATCGCCGATATATTGTTGGAGAATTTCTTTTAAACGATTTTCGTTTCTGGAATGAAATTCAATGTTTCAAACGTCAGGCAGAATTTATCGCCAATAGTGGTGGCAGTGGGATGTATAGCTAGGGTGTAAACCATGCAAAACTATTTTTTGTCGATAAAGCCTATAGACTTAACTATATCATATAGTTTACACCCTATGAATAGCGCCACCGACGAAGAAATTTTACACGATAAGGCAAGGCTGATATGTGATCAGTTTTTATCTTCTCAAATTTTACCAAAGGGATATGGTTTTGGGGTCGATGAGAAATTCTGGAATAAAGGGCCACGATTACGGTGATGTTAATTTTTCAAGATTAGTGTAGTCAAGAACCAATGCAAAAAAAACTTGCGTAGTGAAAAACCTACACAAAAATGCTATTTGTCCTGGGCGAACCTTAAAAACCTGAAAAGTGTCGAGTAAATATTCCATCTGAAGCTTGTTCAAATGTTATTGAAAAAGTGAGATTGGGAATGATCGATTATTCGTTATTTCATGAATGTTCAACTAGAATTTTTCCTCTTTTGATTAATTATTGGTCAATTTATTCTCAAATGAGACACAAATATGTTCCAAAGCACAAATTAAATGCTCTCAGAAGGCAAGGATTAAAAAAATCAGAAGATTTATACTACCCCATGCGAATTTCGGACCAAATGACCATCGGGTAGGGGCCCCCGTCTTTAGATTCCTTTTGAAGACAGTTGGTTCTTGAGCGAAAAAGCGAAATGATGACCAAAGCTGGGCGATTAGCTCCCCCAGTGGAAACCAATATGACCTCAGGTCATTTCAGGCCATCAAAGCGAGTGAGTGTACCTAGAAAATCTGATACAGAACCAAAGCTGACCAGAAGAAGTAAAATTGAACCTCGATTAACGAAAAATGCGCCTCTTGTGGATTTCACAAAACCAACAAGATTTTCAAACGATTGGATGAATGTAACCAAAACTTTGGGTAAGCCTAAAAACGTTTACTCTCGAGATTTTAGTTTTCGCCTACACTAGTATTCCAGCAAAATAATGAGATGAGGTAATTTTAATTTAGACGAGCCACCGACAATGAGTTTTTCATTGGCAACTGGAATCAAGCTTATTTTACCCATCAAAAAACAACTGGAATATCAAAACGAACATCAAATAAAGAACTTCATGCTCTCTCAAGAAACCTGGTTCAAGAAGCCTGAGAAGTTTTTATGATGAAGGTCATATTGCAGAAAAAATATCACTCTAACACTGCTGCTTATTTTTAATAAATAATTTTATTTTTGTAAATTATGGTACTCATTTTTACTAATGTCAGTTTTTAAACCCGTTTTCAACGCAGTTTTTCAACCCCTCAATCTGATTCTGCCACAGGGTTCTAATGAATAATGAAATTATTAATTATTATTATAACGGTTAAGGATCAGCAGGAACTCACATTAAATTCCCAAACTGCGAGTTCTGTTATCATTTAGATCATAATTCGAAAATAACAACACTCGTAGAACCATTTTGAAGAGTCTTGTTGATTGCGAAGCATTTGTATGGAAAGAGATTTTTTATGAAGAATGAATTTTTATTACTTTTAAAAGGTAAAGCATGCATGAAGCTAAATCACTACATTAGCAATTCAGTTCTGAAACCTCATAAAATTGTTTTGTTGAAATTTCAAGAACCAGGTTAGTATTCAGTTTTAAGAGCATATAGATGAACGAAAACATTCATGAATTTATTTTCCCATCTGAGTTGAACTTGACGATCTTTTTCCTTATCCCAATAGCATGTAGTTGCACTCTAAATTTGAAATTTTATGATGGCATCTAATTTGGGTGTCATGGATTGTTTACTCGGACACCCATGGACCGATTTGGATGAAACTTAGGGTTTTTAGAGTTGACCCTGAATTGGTGCAACGTCATATCTTCGACTTCCGGTCGGAATTTCAAACCGGAAGTTGACTGTTTCACCTATGAAATCTATATTATTTCGTCACCAAATTTCACCCACGGATTTAGAAAACGATTCGGAATCGAATGAGCCAGAAGCCAATACCGGAATAGAATTGAAAGTTTTGGCACGAAATTCCGTACATTGATAAAAAAATTGCTGTAAATACCTGAATTCCTCCATCAGATTTTTGTATAAGCATACACGTAATGACATATTTGTATCCAGAATAATCAAATTTTTGAATGGAAGAAGAAATTGTTTCTGCAATGGTTTTTGACCATTCTGGAACTGATGTGATTGTATATTGTGACTCCCCAATAATTGATGTTACCGTTTCCTAAATAATGATTCATAATCTATGACTTATAATTGATTAGTCATATTTATGACGCATATAGTTTGCGGCATACTTGATTTTATTAAACCTTTATAAGTTCGGTAACTGCGTCACTCGAAAATTCATTTTGGCCTTCTTCGATTCTATTTTGGACCATTTTAAGGGTAGTCCTCAATCTAAAATTACAAAATGGTTTTTTTATTAACATTTAGTGCCATCTAGTGACAGAAGGAAAAAGATTAGAACAAAGAGCGAATGTGTTTAGGTAAATCAGTTAAAGAAAAGTTTGAGACTTTTGACGGCTCGCCATCGATAGCAACTGTTGCGGGAACATCCATTGATATCTAAAAAATTATTTATAAGCATATTCGGGAAAGTGTATAAAAGTGATATTTTCGCTTTCTCGTCGGCATGGATCAAAATTCGGATCCCATACTAGAATAGTTTTTTTACCTCGGCGCGATGTACTTTTTGATGATTCATGAATGGACATGTTTGATCAAGATGTGTTCCAGCTTCAACATGTCCCCAGATGGAAATAAACTCGGCTCTTGACATGTTATATTGAAGAGAAACCATGTGAAGGCCACGGTTATTGGTGCATTTGGGGAATAAATGGGTTTCACGGTCTATGTATGGGGCAACTCCGAAGCAAACTGCCCAATAATTTTCTAAAATAAACAATTAGCTTCAGGTTCTACAAAATATTATCTGTCAAGATTTTTTGAGCCGAGGACCGTAATCTAAAAGTGGCTTCTCACCGGTATTTGAAGAAATCAGGTTATTTTCGTTATCGAAAAGATCAATCTTAATTTTGTAATTTCGTTTTGTCATAATTCGGAGAATTGAGTAAATGGTGAATCGTAACTGCCCAAGACTTCTCAATTTATCAGACTCAATATCGATATCAGCTATGAGTCCAACCATTATACTTATCAAGGATAATCATAATTGTTTATACGATTTTCTTTCACGACGAGACTGTTCTTAAGGCTTTTAAGGTATCTTTACAAATTGATACTCTTGGCTCAATCTCTGATTGGTCCATTCCTGAGCATGCAATATTTTACTTCATTGCCAGATTCAAATTTGACCAAATCCAAATCCTTGGGTTGATATTTCAGAGCTTTGAACATTGCAAAAGTGACCGCATCTGGCGCATTCTCAAGATGAGCTGCAGACCAGGCTAATCCATTCCCACTTCCGGCTGGTATCAACCCGACAGGCGGAAGTGAGCCATCGGATCGTTTCAAAAGACCATTTAGAATTTCATGAAATAAGCCATCGCCAGAAATTGTTATAACCGCATTATATTTTGAAATATCATGCGACTGGCCTTTTTCACGCTATTAATTTTTCCCTCTGGTGCCATCGTCATCTATTCAGTTATTCCAAAGCGTTTCCTATTTCAGCTGCATGACCGCGGTATTCTGTTTCAATGAGGGAATGTCCAATATTGGCCTGTGAAAGTAACATTTTGAATTTTTTATAAATTCTAAGCGACTGTCCCGTTCCACTTGTGGGATTCAGCAAAATCAAATATCGAAGATTATCTGGTCGATGTTTGTAAATTTCCCCGCGAACATATTTGAGAATTTTTTCGGCAGTTTCTTCATTTTCGTCTCTAAAAATATTTTAAATTTCGAATCGAATTTTTTTTTAAACTTTCATTTCAACTCGAAACAAGCAGTTATTTTTTACCTTGTCTCTGATTGGTTTATGAAAATTAAAATAGGATCTTTTACAATTTTTTTGTTTTTGACTGGATAATGATGAAATAATATTTTTGTTGAGTTGTCATCTGCATTTCTCGAAATTTCGTGGTCAACTCCAATCACATTTTCGAATTTTAAAACACGGTCCACTCGAAATTTCTTTTGCCGAAGGATCACTTTGTCCTTTTGAATTTTTACTAAAAATCAAAATCAAGCACCGTTAAAAATAGTAAAACATACCGGAAACATTAACTTTTCGATTTTTGACCTTGACATCACAGTCAGCTGACCACCAGCATGAGTCATTGTCAGTTTCGTGACCTTCGTCATTGACCTCTGGCGTGTTTATTTCGTTCCCATTTGATTTTGTTTCCATTTCGATTTCCATTTCATATCATTCTCTAAAAGAATATTTTTTGCATATTTTTGCCAACTCGACAAAACTCTAAAGCAGGGCAATATTTATTATTAGTCATTTGATTCTAATCAGCATTTGCTGCAACAACCGCCACCCATTTTTTTAGCAGCTGCGGCTGCCTTTGCTTCAGCTTCCTTGGCAGCCTTTGCGGCTTCGAAAATCTTCTGATTTTTTCCTTCTTTATTTCGAGCAATTTCAATCGCGAGAAACTGAACGCGAAGTGCAAAACAGCTGTTTTTCTCTGTATAATCATCAGATGGATTCAATCGAAGCAATGTTCCAAAATTATAATCTTGGACACGCTCTTTGTATTGTTCGCACCAGTTTCTCCATTTTTCTTTTCCTTCCTTATTCTGAAAAATAATGATGACTTTTTATATATTTTCGCGATCGAGCTTTACGAGCTGTGACCGGCGGTAGTTTGTGGCTACCCACAGGGTAATAACTAGGGTTATTATAACGACGATATCGGTAACGAATTGTGTTTACTCAATTTACCTTCATACTTTCTTCATCAACATTTTCAATATTAAAATCTGGAAAGTTTTCTCTGAAGCTGTCATAAAGCTCTTGATCAACTTGAGTGAATTTCATTCTTTCTGGACCAACAGCAGTCAATAATTTCATATGAATTTCAGCTTGTTGAAATGCTCTAGCGGCCCATGCAGCTGAAATATCATTTTTTGGCACTTTAGAGAGATGACACTAATTCAAACCTTCAACATCCTGTGTATTGGAATAGTCTTTTGCGTCTCCTTGGAGTGCTGATGCCCCTGCTAGCATTTGATCAGCTGAGAGATTATCCAAATTGAGGCCGCTCATAATCCGTCTTTCTAAATCATTTTGAAATGATTCATTCTATCGTCATTTGCCAGCCTTTTTTAAAACAAAAAAAAACAAACAGTTTTGATGAAGAATATTGTGTATTGCAACAGTCCAAGATACATGTTCATGACAATGATCAATATATAAATAGAATACAGCGATGAGTCATACTCATGACTGATATACGTTAATTACTGTAATAGTACCGAACAAATAGTGAGATAAGACTACATTCAACTGACATGCTAGTCAGTTTGTGAGAAGAATATTGGTGACACCACAG
>SCLD01080811.1:0-14821 GCA_004367895.1 Oikopleura longicauda | reverse complement strand
TTCAACGGGATAACTCATTTGCATTCATTTATTTGAATCAGAATGCTATCTGTTTTTTTGGTCTGTTCAAGATTCATATGAAAAATTAAAGTTTAGTTTTCTAATATCGTTGACAACAGTCTAGAACTAGGGGGATTTTTTGCTCACTTTTTTAAAATGAGGACTTTTTTTGGGAGCGTATTTTTTTCATGAGATCGAGGAATCAACGGTTGGAGAGAGCGAAAACTACCATATGTCGTTCACGGCCAAACGTCAGTGGATACTCAGTGTGAGATCTGACCAAAAACAGAAAACCGGCAAAAAATGAACTTGACCTAAACACTCTCACTAACAAGTTGAGTGTTTCAACTCGACATTTAGAAAAGTTAACATAATCCGATTCTGAAAACAAAAATATCTTTGGAATCCTTGAATCAAGGTCTTTAAGGTGGATGTGATATTTTTTTATTTGAAATGAGATTTATTCGGACTCATTTTCTGAACTTGATGTTTCAGTGTCAGAATCAGGTGCGAATTCAAATTGGTCATCGCAAATACTATCGCAACGCGAGAATAAACCAAGAAACTCAATTAATCGTTCCCTTCTATCAGAACCCGACAAATCGTCGTAACAACGGCAAATGTCTTTTAAATTGTTGAAACGTTCAGTTGTGTGTTTTCGACGTTTTGACCCAGATAAGTTGTCATTTTTATATATATTCATTTCCTCAATTACAATATTTCGGATTGTAAATAGCTGCATGTTAAAGAGGGCGATTCGAGGATTCCAAAGATATTTTTGGTTTTAAAATCGAGTAATCTGAGCTGTTTACAGTCTTTGATGAGACTGTTAATGCTTACTGAACATATTTTACTTAAGTTCATTTTTTGGTCAATTTAATGTCACGCATAGTCTCATGCTGGGTGTCATCGGGTTTTTAGCAGTGAATGATGGATGTTGATTATTATTTTGGTCTCCCCCTGGGAAACGCTCGATCGAAAAAAAATCCCCCTAGTTCTAGTCGGTTCCCCTTATATCAGGTTAACCTTAATTGGCAAATTGTGGATTTTGTTCCAAAAACCCCAGGATTTAACTAAAATGGCTTTGTTGCAATGTTTTTGTATGCGGTTATCTTAGTCACGTGATGTCTTGACTGATGTCATATCCGGTA
Organism: Oikopleura longicauda; assembly: GCA_004367895.1. NCBI lineage: Eukaryota > Metazoa > Chordata > Appendicularia > Copelata > Oikopleuridae > Oikopleura > Oikopleura longicauda. The sequence continues at coordinate 13,670 of SCLD01080811.1, read as the reverse complement.
TAGAAACACTTTCTCATTAATCATTCTTTCAACATGACGTAAACCAGATCCTTACCAGGGCTCCTAGTACGACCTCGTATTAGTACGACCTCGCGTATTAGTACGACCTCGTATTTTTGAAAATTGTCGTACCTCGTACAAGGTACCTTGTATTCAATACGATTCAGTACGATCAAGTCGTATTTAGGGCCCCTGATCCTTACTGACGTCATAATCTATGCGAAATTAAAATTTGCCAAAACCTTGCCAATAAGTGTTAATAATGAATTAAAGTTATAAAATAGTTATATATACTCTTCAAAAACCATAAGTGGTTTTCTGGCTGATAAACGAGCATTAATAGTAATTTCAGACTTTACCCGTTTCGCAACAAAACCATTAACGGCGTTCAGGGTCAACCATTGTCCTGAAATCCAAGCCAGCAGATGAACAAAATAAGCTAAGAGTATGAGCCTGTCTTCACGGTTCTTATTAAGGGGACTTAATTTGGCTAAAAGGTTACTTATCGAAGCAAAAACAGGAACAACAGAATAATCTTATTCCCTATGAAAAAAGCTTATCCCATTCCGTAAGTTCCTATTACCGTACGTACTCGGTTCACCGATTGCCATTCAGTTGCAAAGCAAATTCAAATATGCAATCATAAGAACCAATCAAAATCCTCAAATTATTTGTATTTCTCAAACGCTTATAAAGGATTCGAGGTTTTTATTAATGATCATTTCGTTTTTGATGACAATGATGGACAATACAAGACAACTGTCAAGGTTAAGGTCTCACAACGATGGCAATATGTGAATACCAAATAAGTTCGGATGTCAGAGTTCATTCACAAGCGAGAACGGTCTGTTTCGGCATGTCTGGAAAACTGGTTATTCAAACTGGTTATTCAAATTAAGCATTTTTAGAAGACGATTATAGTATAGACATATTGTTTTTTCTCAAAAATGTTCCAATGGATGAGAGATTTTATTAATTTGAGCTAAACCGATTAGTCAGATTTGGTTGAATACTTGTAGACTTCTAGTCTTTAAATCTTTCGTTCAAATTAACCGTATTATACGGTTAACTCACTATGTGATTCTATGTCATGAACTCTCCATATGATCGTGGCAGATTAATCAGATTTGTTTTATTTATCCTTAATGTCCGATAGACAATTCGGAAGTTCTAGCAAAAACAGGATATATGATAACTGTATCGTTATATAATATAACTTACAGGTCAATCTCTATCTTCAAACGGAACCCCCTTCTTGTTCAAAGCCAATTTTCACTACCTTCGGATTCTTATTTTGTGTGGAATCATGGTTTCCCAAGGTTTTACACTACCTATATTTTAGAACAGAAACGGTTTCATCATTCTGTCTTTGGTAAGATCTTAATCAAAGATCTAAAATAAGAGAAAATTTGGTTTGAACAGCGAGGGGGTTACGATTGAAGTTAGAGATTGACCTGTCTATCGTCAGATCACTTTCGGAGAAACTTTCATTTATCTTTTTTTTTCTGAGTATGACAGTCATACTATTACTGAGTTTGAGATTATCCTTTATGACACTTCAACTTATTTTTAAGTAGACAAATCCTACTTATTTCTGGGTTTTCATAGAATTTGTTTTTATTTCAAGTTGAAATTTTCAAGGTGGTGAGATCACATTAAGTCACTCCACTATCACAAATCATTCTCCTGGGCAACTTTCAAAAATGATGTCTGTATTTTAAAATTAAAAGACGATGTTTCTCATATAATAAACGGTCTTTTCCCATGCATGCCTCCATCAGACTTTGATTTTGATGCTGGATCTGTGTGTTATGTGGCTGGATGGGGACTGACTGCTGAAACTGCTTCCCTTTCGCCAGTTTTGAAATCGTAAGTTTGAACAATGATGAATTGATAGGTGAATTTCTATTCAGAGTTGATGTCGAAATCTTTGAAGACAAGAGATGCGAAGAAATGCAAGCTCATTCAGCAAAAGAAATGATTTGTGCTGGACGCTTTGGTGGCGGGAAAGACGCTTGCCAGGGTGACTCAGGAATGAATTCATTTATTGGCGTCGTCCATGGAACTCTGTTTTTCACAACGATTCAAAACGGTCTTTGTTTGTAGACGATAAATTCTTTAAAAGGCGGGCCACTTATCTGTGAACATCATGGACGTGTCATTCTTGCCGGTGTTACCTCTTGGGGAATCGGTTGTGCTCGAGCAGAACATCCCGGGGAATGGGCCAAAGGTATTTTTTGCATGCACTGACATATGAATCACTGGCATAATTCGAATTATCTTATGTCTTAATTGTTCACCTCCGTAATGAAACTCACAATGAAACACGTTATCACCCGTTGCAATTGTCTCCATCAAATTCACCATTTTGTTTTCAGTTTCAAATTATATTGATTGGATCACCCCACATCTGAATTCTGATTTGACCGAAGTGAAAGCTGATAACAGTGTCGCAGATTTCTCTGATGATGTATCCGATGATGTCGATGGCGATAAAGTTGACGACGTCACCGAACCAGCCAAATATAATCCTAAACAAGTCAAACGATTTTGTAAGCTTCCAACTGATAGTGAGAATAATGACTGGGCTGACTTTACAGAAATAAATGGGAGTATGAAAGGCAAAGAAAAGGGCGATAAAGTACTTCGTAAACTTGTCACATGTCTCATTCAGATGCAAAAGGTGAATAAATAGTATTTTCAAAATCATTGATTATTGAAATATTCTAGAAACGTTTGCAAAAAGTGCCCGAGGACGAAAAAGAACACGAACTGAAACTTTACAAAGCAACGCGTGCACGAATGACATGTCAAAGAGCTAAAAAGAACCAAGTCAATATACCATGCGCTGATAAATGCCAAGAACTAATTGAAAATCTCGGACCCAACACACCAAACTTTCCATTTTCAAAAATCGTTAGTTATTATTATTTTAATATGAAATATGCTGTGATAACGTAAACATGTTAAGGACCGAGAAAAAATAATGAAATGGTCAAAAGTTTGCAAGAAAAGAGTAACCAATGCATTGTTGGCGGAGGAAGCTGATAGTCAATAAGGTATAAAATTAAACTGCTTGTTATAAATAAATGCGACAGGAACATACTACTCAAAGTTTTGAAGTACTTTAATTGCGATAATATGTTTGTGAAGAAAGTCGTCGTCGACATTTATTGGGAAGTGTACTTATTTTGTTTCGTTTATCTAGTGTCACGATAAGATACCCGGCTGAGACAAAAATGTTTTGTCAAAATTCTGAACCAGCCACGCTTTTTCGACCTCCTCTCCCTTACTCAAGATTTGTGTCCACGATGGTAGTTATCGAACCAGCAATTCGTAAATAATGAATTTTGCAAGCTAAACCCACAGAGGAATTTTCATGACGACGTCATATAATCGAATTGATAGAATAATAACAGGTTTCTGATTCAGTTCTGTTGAATTATTTTAAAAGGAAAAACCCATAATATTTTATTTCATTTGGTGAATCAATAAAACAGCACAATCTGATACTCAAGGACATTTCAAAACTTTTGATTGTAATTCTTCGATAGTGATTTCCATCTGAATAATCATTTCAACTGTTATTGATATCAATGATTTCACTCCAATGAATTCTTTTTCAATACCAACGACGATTGCCAATTCCTGAAACATTGCCTGCTTCTGACTACCTCGCTTTTTTGTTGTCGACGTGGTTGTAGTCGTAGTAGTCGTAGTTGTAGTTGTAGTCGTAGTTGTAGTTGCAGTCGTAGTTGTAGTAATAAGTGAAGTAGTTGTTGTAGCAGTAGTTGTGGTTGTAGTTTTTGTGGTAGGTTTAGTAGTTGGCTTTTTAGTGGACATAGTTTTTGGTTTCATGGTTGATCTTGCCGTCGTCCTTCTAGTTGTGATAACTGGACGCATTGTTGGTTTTGCATAAATTACTTTCAAACAACAGTTATTGCATTGCCACGAATGAACACATACTTTCAATGTGCTGTGAAAAACTGTTCCAGGTCCACATGTTTGAATGAAACCATTTCCATTGACACAATTCACAAACTGATTGCATTTTGTCCCAATAGCTTGTACGCCGCTTCCCTTGCATGGCGTGTTCACACCATAACAAACGTTTACAAAAAATGAAATTATTACTGAAACCTGCATTTTATTTAAACTGAAGTGAAAACTGAGATATTTATAGACGAGAAATGTTTTTAGAAGCAAGAAGCTTGGTGGGCTTATTTTGAGTACATCCACTTTAGTATTGCTTTTTGACTTCGAAAAACACTCTCTAAATCAAATAAATGCAGCCCAGGATTTCAAAAACCGAATTCAGTAATCACTCGAATTCATTTTGATGAAAAGTAAGGATATACCGGGCTGCTAGAAATAGGTTTGAAGTAGGGTTGAATCAGCAAGGTTATTTTCAATGATGAATAAGCTGTAAAATTTGAGTCAGGAAATTGCAAGAATGGCATCGCCCGAAGCAGTTTTAACTTATCGACTCACCTTATTCAGTAATTCAGAATGCAGATTTTCGAAAACGTACCAAATATAAAATGAAAATTTTACACTTTTTAACAATTTTTTTTCTTGAGAAAACACAAGCTAATGAAATTGAAGATATAACACTCGAAAGACTTTTGACCTATTTCAAATATGAAGTGTGTTTGGCAAAGGTGAGATTCTGAAGGAGACGAGGACCACTGGTCATTGACGTTTTGAGAATGAGGACGGGACGACGACAAGTAAATTAAGGTCGTCCTACTGAGCCCTCTTCATGACAAAGGTCTTTACGCTTGAATTAATTTATAATTATTTATTGTAGGGTGTGGATAAAAAAATTTGCAACCATGTTGAAACATTTTTGAAATCGGACTGCTTGAAAAGAGCTGATCCAGGACCCTGTGCTGCTTTCCGACAATTTTATGGTTATGACGAACAGACTGATACATGCAAAGAATTTCATTTTGGTGGTTGCAGAGGCAACAGAAATAAGGAATGGATATACAAAAAACAGTACCGAGGCTTAATTGACTTGAGACCAGATTTTTCCTAGTAATGGACACACTCTTCATCCATGTAAAGTTTGTCAAGAAAAATGAATGCAAGAGAAAATGTTCATTGGATTTGGAAGAGCTTGTTGTAGCAGGATTGATCAAAAGAGGTCATCGCCGAACTATTATCAACCAACGAGTAAGTAATCAAACCCTGGCTGAGGAGTCCCGTTAACAAGACCAGTTCAAAAATCACTTAGCCCTGATGTTTAATTTGATGATTTGTTGTAGAAGGAATCCGTGAACGAAGAAGAAACTAACGATAATGATAATACAGCAAGAGCTTTCGTCAATGGTGTTTGGGTAGACGATAATGAAAAATTTGCATGTAAGTATAAGAGGAAATTATATAATAGAAATTGAGAATGACCAACCTTGATTGACCCGGTACTGAACAAGATTCACCTTGACTATTTTTGAAATTAATGAAAACGGACCAGGACACCTCGGATGAGTCAGTTTCATCTTTTCCAGAAAAGTTTGAGTCAGTCTTCGCTTGCCCTCTATTCACTGTTAATACAAATCATTCTTCGCAGTCAAGTATACCAGATACAAAAATATGATATACTGGATATTTCGTCTTAAAATGCATATCATATTATATGATTCATATACATTATAAGGCCGGTCATGAGAAAACTTATGTAACATAAGTAATGTTATTTGGATAGTACACGATATTAAGGTGTTTATGTAATTTCAAAGTAATAATTCAGATGATTCGAGGAGAGAAGGCTTTAAAAGTGAATTCAATAACGAATCCAACGAAGCTGATACTGGTTGTGGATTCAATTTTGGTTTCAACAATTTCATCACAAAGCTTTTCTGTTAATCTCTGTTAATTGACCATCATCTAATCAGATGAATATCTCGTGTCCTGTTTGACCCTATCTTTCTACCAGCGCTTTTAAGTAAAACACTAGCAGAATTCTCATGTGACATGTTCAGTTTGAGTTCATTTCAATTTGAAATCCAATATATGAAAGTGAAACGAGTTGAACTTCCTCATCTGGAAAAAACGCAAATTTATTAGTAAGATAATCAGGACATGAACCGATTTCTAATCTAAACAGATGACATAAATTGTATTTTATAACAAAATACGCCAAAATAATTCCAAATTCTCCAGATTTCGCAGACTAACACTAATTTGTTCACTCATGAAAGAGTTCGACCAAGTCAAATAAGAACTCGATCGTTTGCTAGGTCTATGTCGTCCATTCGATCTCAAATTTTATACGTTTTTATACGCAAATTTCAACCTACGTGCATGCCCACACGCAGAATTCGATAACTGGGGCTCATTTATGACTTTTAAATCCAAAAACATTATTTTTACGGAGTAAAGTATGAGTTCTTTTCGTCTATTTCCAACGTCTTGCCGCAAAAGTGTTTCTCAAAAATGTATGTTTTTTTGTTCATCTGCTGACAATTCAATACTCTGGTTTATAATGCAATAAGACAAGGGTTGATATTGTTCACAAATGAAAAAAGATGCAATGATGCAATGTATTAATATCTATATTAAAAATTAAAATATTAATGAAGGCAATTTAGGTAATCAAATATTCTTTAGAGGTATATTAGCTGATTCAGTTTTCTGCAAAGAATTATGGTTTTTCATTTTTCTGATTTAGTGGATTGTCTCTCGGGAGAAACTTTTAGTTCGACGCCACCCTTAAGAGACCGAGAAACGATCTGATTAAATAAACACAACCGAAAGGGCTATTATAACCCTTAATTCCGAGAAAATATTACAATTTCGTTCAAAATTGATACAAAAAGTACTTCAACTGATAGACAGAGTGTCTCTATTGTGACAAAAAGAGAAAACAGATGAAGTATGAAATAAATTTTCACGTTGAAAATAAGGAAATTTTCAAATTCGTATTTTTTTTGTAAAGAATGCCGTAGTTTCATCAATCATGTGCATGACACACGGTCTTCGCCAACAAAACTACCAACACTTCGGACCGGACCATTCAGTATCAGACCAAAAATTTCGGATCACGGACCGGACCATTAAATTTTCGACCAAAATTCCGGACCATAAATTATTAAGACTAAATTATTCAGTTATTTGATCCGGTCCGCTCATCCATGGTCTTCGCAAAACCTTCAAGCCTGCAATCGTTTTCATTTGAAATGATTGCCGGACGTCTGAAGTTCGAAACTTTATTTTGAGGCTGTCTGGTGTGAATGAGGTTAAACCGGGATGTGAGCATATCCTGATCTTATAATGAGTGAAAAAATTGTCAAATGTTATTTACCAAAACTGCGTTTATTTTTTAAAAAACAATTTGAAAAATTTTTCAAGCAAAACCAACGTGAGGCTCGATACATTGGTTCATCTCTAAAGTCATTTTTAATTTATTGGATATGTTTTTGCATTGCGACATTACTACTGATTCAATTTTGTTTTCATGATTATATATTCATCTATATTTAGGCTGAATTCTCAGAAACCTTATTTTAAGGGCCTGTTATTGGGGGTCTCAGATTTTTTTTATACTGTAATCATAGTAAATATGGACAAAATAACCGAGCTCGACCTAAAAATCAGCCCTCTAGGCTCTAGCACCTCGTGTTCGCGCACTAGAATTATAATAATTTGAAATTTAAAATCGATGTTTAGCCCTTTACAGTAAACACTCGGTGATTATTAAGATATTATTTTGACGGAAATTAAATAATCTACGATTCGTAGAAATAACATTTTTGATTTTCGACTTTCTTGAGTAACCATCCGGTTGAAATATTTTTTATCCTTTAAATCGATGTTAAGGCCAAAGTAGTAACGCTGGGAATTTTATCTTCAGATTCTACAGATAAAATCATTTAGGGACGTATGTCATCGGCCTTTTTCGAGAGGTTCATTAGGGATTGGCAGACGGTATTCTGTAAATGTTATATTTTGACGGAAAAATTGTGTCGAATTAACGTCAATATAAGGAATTAGATATAAGAAGGAAAGTAAATCGTTTTAAATAATTCGTAAAGGTTTCTGATAGTTCATCCTAATGACAGTCGAAAAAGTATCAGACCGATTCCAAGTCAATACTCATCTATCAATCTTATTGGAGCGAATCAAGCAGCCAATCTAAAATCAGCAAATCTGGCCGATGTGGATTTTTTCATCCCTACATCATCACCCAGTGATACCGATGATCAAGCGTTTTCAAACATACAGGAAATGAGTTATTTTTAATACATTTTTTCTATAAAAAAATAAAAGAAACTGCCGAGTCGAAATCATTGAAACAATTCGAAATAAAGACTACTGAATCAATTGAAGACGAAATCGAAACTTGGGAAGTAATTATTTTGTATGACTCTGCTGAGTGGCGAGAAACACATTTACAATTTTTGGATTTGATAAAATTACAAAAATATGATTTTCGTATGAATTTCAATTTCTTTGAAGCAACATCAACACCATTCTCACTCGATGAAATTCTACTGCAGAACAAATTCAAGCGAGCCGAAGTCATTTTGGAACGGATGCCCATAATATCGCCTTTGAGAGTGCACTTATGATATAATACTAGTCTCGACAATGATTCAAATTCCTTGGTGACATGATTGATAAAGTGGGGTGCGCGGCGCCCCGTGCGCCTTCCAGATGGTCGTTGGCTCAATTCTTTCTTATTCGGAATTCGAGCCAAATGACCCTTGGAAAGAAGCAGCCCACTTTCCTATAACAATAACTTAAAGTCATCCTTCAAGGTTCTTAATGAACATGATTATATACCATTTGATATTTTGCTGAAAAATCCCCAAACTCTACGAAGCACAAACAAGATAGGGTGCTTCAAGAGCGTTCCATATCCAGTTTTGACAAAGGGGCGTAAACTGTTGGTAGAAAAATCAAAAGTTACGAAACCGAAAGGACTGGATTTCAAAAAGACTCAAAACGGCACAATTTATGAAAGTTTCAAACCAACGAAGTTTGTTCCGAATGTGTTATTTCAGAATAAAACTTATTGCCAAGCTAATCCCTTTTTCGTCACAAAAGGTACCATCAATAATTTCATTTCAGACTAAAATGAAATTCATATAGGGATGCCACATCAAACTGGAACACCAAGTCTAGAACTTGCATATTATTTTGCATGTCAAAATAATAGTGTTTTCCACTCTAATGTGTGCAAGTTTTTAAACCGAGTGTCCCACTTAAATGTGTCATGCCTATAGTATCTTTTAAAACAAGCATAAAACAAAACTGTAGGCACATTGAAAACAATCGCTTCGGGGAGCCAAGTCGCATTGAAAACTTTTCATTTGACGTATCAAAAAGTTGCAACACCATCGGAGTGGCTTATGTTGGAAAAACATCTTTCAGGAACGTACCGACAGCTCAAAATTCCGAGGTGGGTTTTCGATTTGATGTTCGGAAAATGCCCTGAATGAATTGATTAAGACAAGTTTAAAAATCAGTTTGAAAACCTATCAAAGTCATTTCTATAACACAGTTGCAGATGGGCAGTCTATTGTGCAAGGGATTTATCAATTACCCCGAAAAGAATGTATGTCAAACTCACTTGTCCTGTTGGTTAAATCGAGTAGGCAAAACTTCAACCTAAGGATTTGTTGATGTCATGAGAGTTAACCACTTGATGCTTTTATCATAAATTGTATTTAAAGATTTTGTTAACAAAAAAAAAAGAAATTACATTCGTCAAATACGAGAGGCCCAACAAGGATTAATGCATCATCTGACACTTGATTTATACTTTATTTTGGGGAGAGGGCACCATCACGATTCGAAGCTCGATACCGAAATGAAAGAAAATTGTGATATTTTGATCGGAGACTTTTTCGATTCTTATACAAATCTCACAAGAAAAACTCAGGTTTGATACATAGTCGGCTTTTTGGGTCGTTTAAATTTGTTTTAGGCTGCACATACATTTCTGAATTCTGAGTATTTTGATAAATGCGACGTCAAATGGTCGATATTTCATGACGATGATGCGTTTGTGAATTATCCAAAATTCGAGTCCATAATCGATCATGATTCAAAACCCAAAGTTGGTTCGGGTCTGCTCCCGGATCCGGCATTGTATTGCATGTGGAACGGTATCAAGCCACAAATACCAATGCGATTTTCGAAATATAAAGGTGAGTTTTACTCATTTTTATGTGAATATAATGATTTTGGCAGTTTCATCGTCGGAGTACCCTTTTGGATACTGGTTTCCACCATTTTGCAACGGCCCATGTGCTGGTGTTCCCATCGAAATTTCAAAAAAACTGCTGACTGTTGCCGAATCAAGAAAACAATCCAGCTTTGGTCTTGAGGATGTACTCTTTACTGGTATCTACAGACAAATTGCAAATGTCACAAACATTCGACGTCTTCCGTACATCTGCGAACATTTCAGGTATAATAATGTGGCCGTAGGTGACCCTGAACTTCCAACTTCGAAGTTCAAAGGGTCCTGTAATGTGTAAGTTAAAGGTTTAAACGAGTAGCTCAAATAAAAAACAACGAGTTTTAAGTGCTAACACAGACAAACATTTCCGAGTTTCGTTGAAACAGATTCATGCAAGATTAGAACAGGTTGACTTGTTAATGATTCTTGATCTTTTTGAGTGGTTTATAAATAATAATCCAGCAGACGCCATGTTGACCCATAGATTCATCAATGAAATCAGTCATTAGTCATGACTAGGGTGGTTCACGTCCTATCTCGCTAATGTATTCTTGACCAAACTTCGGGGCACAATTTTACCAACAAAATCACGTGATCGGATAAATCCTCATAGTGCATTTTAAAGCTAGTCACATTATAAAAATGCCCAACATTATTTCTTTTATTCAAACTTTTTGATTTTTTACGTTTTTTTTCCTATCTTCGTAATGCTAAACATACCATTTTGAAATGACCATAATTTAGGGAGCGCGAATTTCCGCAAGATATCATAGGATCCAATCGACTGAGAGTGACCCAAAATTACGTTTTATATTAGTCCCTGACTCGAGCAAACTCGAGCAATATTCCCTAGAAAAAATCTCTAAATCCGTGAACCACCCTAGTCATGACTCATGTAAAATGTCTTATTTTTTACGATACTTGTAGAATGAAATTGAATAAGCCATGTAATATGGCCGATATGATGATTTCTGAAATTCTGATACCATTTCCAAATCAAGAATGACTCATTTACGTCGTATTTTTAGTAGAATTGATTTAATAAGAACATTCAAATCAATATTGAGTTTATCATATATATGCTATACTGCATATGAATCATATGATATGATATGATTTACATTGGTTCTATATATCGAAAATTTGAAGGTAACGACCTGCCGATCTTGCAGTTTACTGGTGTTTATGTTTATCAAATTTGTCTTTCAAATTTTAATGTTAATTGTTTCAGCACGCACAAAGAAGCGCACTTAAAAGCCAAATTGATGCGAGTTAAAGCCACTGTGAAAAATCTCAGACCAAAAATTTAGTGTTTGGAAAGTTCAACATGTCCAGATGTTCTTATTTATTTGTTTTTTTAGAATTTCTTCTTTATTTTCTGTTTCAAAATAAACCGTGTAAAAAGTTTTCAATTAAATAGTTTGGAACTCATTTGATCAACACCAAGTTTGTTGCCGATTTTTCTTGGCATGTAGTTCTTGTTGACGTTTTGCCCATACCATGAAAATGACAATGGCTAGTACAACTGTCCCAATTGATAATCCAAGTACTCTTCTCATCACTGGCGTTTCTGAATATGGTAGGCATGATTTAAGGGTGTTAGTAACACCGTGTTACCCCCGATTTTAAATAATTGGTAGAATTTAATCAATGAAACGGTATCATTCATAAAACAGTAACATCAGAGGGCAAATTAAAGGGTTGGGTGTATGGATGAAAGTTTATGGACCATAAATTATGATACATCTGGAAATCTGATCGAGTCAAACTGACGTGGAAAAAACGATGTTGGTGATGAATATTTGTAACAAAAATCCGTCACAAAAATCCCACTTCTTAATATAAGTTTGGCCTATACAATTTACCAACATTGCGTCACCATTGACTCACCAATATGAATTTAGTAGTGGCCGCTAGCTGTTTTCATTTAGCTAAATGATTTAGCTAAATGATTTAGCCTAAATCAACTGCAACTTATCATATTAACTTACCTAAAACGTGAAATATATGCATTTCTCTTATATGACTTTAATTTTAAGAATTGTCGTATTTGAGGCATTTTTGCTCCCGAGAAGTAAGGTTGATTAAAAATGACCCACGAGGCAACAAAGAAGAACATTTGAGTTATTAAACTTAATGGTGATATATTGAGACGGTCTTCAAATTTTGCGAAGGATTTAATCTGGCACTGACCTTGTAGATAATGAATTGTTATTCCCGTATTAATCGGTTAAAATGGAAGGCATATTGAAGCCAATTTTTGAAGGCAATTTGAAGGCACAACCTGATAGTGCTTTTAGATAAAAAGGGATTCGGCCCGGATCCGTTCGAGAGCAACCATGCATCATCAAGCATTGAATTCAGCGAAGTAACAGCATCCCGTTTGTTCTTAAATGTATACATTAAAAGTTAAATTATCTTAAATGATGAATATTCGTTCTAACCCACTTTCGCATTCTGATAAATGGCTCGAGGGTAGGTCCCGCATCTAATTCAGATTCATCCCTTGCCAAGTATTTGCGCTGTTTAATCTCTCCGCGAAATTCTCGAATTCTTCGAGAAAATTACTATTTTCACAACAAAAAGTTTAAAAACCCTTGTTATATGGGACGAACAACTTATAGAGAACGAGAAGAATTGAGAAGATTTAATCAGCTGGTGAGACGATGTAACAGAAATCACCGAAGACCAGGACCGTGCTTCTAAAAAATCTAGACCCTAAGTTTTGGACTTGGATATCTCCGGAAGTTCAACGGAAGTGATCATATTTGAGAACATAAATCATCTTTAAATAGACTCGGGAGTAACCTTGACCCTACCTTGCCTTCAAATAGACACATAATTGCCAGACAAGCTAAAATTCGAACTTGACAAAGGCCACGTGACGTCACGTGAATAAGGTTTTGAACAACTTAATTGTGCACAATTTGTTCAGACAATTTTTTAATCCTGTGCCCACTCGATATAATACAAAATCTTTACTATTCTTCAGACAAGACACGTGATTTGTAATGGAATAAAAATCAGATTGCAGATTTTTTATATGATTCGCATTAAGAGTGCAAAACTGAACCTTTTGTCGAACCCATTATTATAAAAACAAAGGAATGTTTCAACCATTTTTGACACAAAAGATCCCATTCGACCAGAAATATTAATTTCGCACTGCATTCACTTTTCGATGGTTGAACAGTTGTGGACAACGGTTGAGTATAATCCAGAGTCATTGTATTTGAATCATTTTCGAGCTCAGGTAAAAGATGGGAATGAATTTGTTTTTGAGACCACGTTTAAGACTGTCGAGACTTGCCACTTCGCGATGGGCGATTTTATAATCCGTTGAGCCCTGACGAGAGCGGAACTGAAATTGAAGAACCAACAACTGAAATACCAACAGAATCCCCCAATCCAAAAAATACGAATGATCTTATTGACCGTGATGTTATTGATAGAGGGGACATAAAACCACCGAGTA
>SCLD01080703.1:0-14829 GCA_004367895.1 Oikopleura longicauda | reverse complement strand
ATAAAGGAAAAAAGTGAAATAAAGGGAAATTAAATGGTTCGAATTCTGTCACAAATTTAAATTTTCGAACTAAGAAAAGTGTCACAAATTTGAAAAAAAATCATGTGATCAATATTTCGGAGAGAAAAACCAAATAATTTAATTGTTCGAAATTTGTCACAAATTTAAATTTAATGCATATGACATCACGTGATTACCTCTTTCTTGTCACAAAGTTTAGCCAGCCCCGTAATTTATATTTATTAATATATAATTATTTTAATATGTTTATTTTATATCATTGACTTACGAATTGAATACGGACACGCTTGTGATTGTTTTATCGTTGGAGCTGTCGACTTGACCTTGATTGACAGCTGGTAAAGCTGGAGTGACCTTTGGTGAACCTGATGAGAGAACAGGTTTTGGCGATACCGGTGGCTTGGGTGACGTAAAAGACTTGGAAGTTGGCGATGAAAAGCGATTGCGACCAAAATCCATTTTATAATCAGAATCGAAAGACCTTTTGAATATCAAATTGATAAGGGAGAATGCATTAACTTTATTAAAATTTATTGGGTGTTGTCATTAATAATGTGACCATTTCGACTTCGAATTTGTTTTAAATGGTCATTTTTTATACCATTTTCACTTCGAAGTTTTTCGAATTTTTTTCGAATGGTCACATTATTAATAGCAACGCCCAATATTATAAGAGGCCCCTTAAGTTTGGCGCCGCACAAAATTTTTTAATGCTTACCGTGGTGAAAATTCGCGTTTGCTTTGCTCTAAAAAATGTTTTAAACGCTCTTGCAAAAATCTTCGTTTTAAAAGCTTACCGGACATTTGACTCTATGGAGCTTTCGGAAATGATTTTGGCATTAGAGGAACGATAAAAATAGACAGTTTATTGGAGACCGATAATTATCGATTTTACTATTCCTGCAGCCTGCATCATTCTGATGATTTTATTTTGTCAAAGCGCTTTGACAAAATATAAAGTCTTCAAATAATCTATGGTCCATAGACTATGGACTGTAGGTAAGAATTGATGTTCTATTGGAACTGCCCACAAGCTACTCACGCGTCAGAGCACACATTCATCACAGTGAGTCACTTGAAGGCCATTAGTTAAAGTCTTTAACTGATTTCCCATTGTCTTTTAGGCCCACTTTTGATGAAACCAAATCAGAGAAAGCATTATCCGATCAAATTGGCTTTAATTTTTGGATTGGCAAATGCAGGCGGACTACCAGATGAAAATAAAAACTATGAAAAATTAACTAAAATAAGTTTAAACGGAGCTATAAGAACCAATCGAAGTGATGTGCAGATTATGAGCGACGGTATCACCACCAATTCGATCTTATACGAATCTGATAGTTTTGGCGGTGGATACGAATTGTATGATGGAGATTACGAAGAAGTGTTCTATACAGATTTTAACTTTACCGAATTAAATGGTAGAAAGTCAAATACAACAATGGCTATACCGCCAAAAGTACACGACAAATCAGGTCGTCCCATTGGCCCGATATCCGATCAGGAGGAAACTGTCGAGGAATATGAAGTTTCAACTATCATTACTATTGCTGGCGGTGTTGCATTGCTTTTCATTGCAACCGTTGGAGCTGGTTATTGTAACTCAAGGCGACCATCCAGATCTGAAACCAGGAGCTCAACTTATAGAGAAGTACTATCCAGCAGCGTATCTCTACCAGACGGGGTTGTTAATGAGAATCAACCGTTAGTTGATGATGTTTTCGAAAATAGTTTAGTTCAAAACCAAAATAAAGCTGGTGTTCTCGAAAAAGTTTAAGTTTTAAGGTTTGAGATTATGTAACATAATTTATGTTTCTCATTTAAATGGTGTGCTTAAAATATGAAACTAAGAATCCATAATATGGATTCCATATATCACAACCGTATACCGGTATATAGGCTGAATTCTGAGGAGCTATTTTTTCTCCTGTAAAGATTTTTTGATACTCAAATAGTTTTTCTGATTCAGTAAGTGATGCATACGTAAGTGATACATACGGTATGTAGAATATCTGAACTTTTCACTAGCCCATAACCTTTCATTTACACGACGTTACCATCATATTTCGCCCAAAATACGTTTACTGTTAATTCACGATGTGAAATCCCCATGCCTATTGTTATTCTGTGGAATTTGTTCATTGGAAAAACCACCGGAATCCGAATAACTCAAAACCTATCTTTAAAATTCCAACTTTAATGACGTTCGAAAATATTAACTGCAATGAATTCAATAAAAGAATATATATATATAAAATAATTTATTATAAAAAACTAAAAATATAAAAATACAGAAATTATTTCCAGCAGACGCGCGTGTAGGCGGGATGTGCCGATTTTGGCCTCGAGCGTGTTCGATGTTGAATTTGATCTTGAGATTGGTTCCGGTCCGTTGATGCATCACGTGAAGGGTGGTGACCTTGAGAGGTTGGTTGACAAATGTTGGCAGCGGTGGTTGACGATGAACTTTCCGTTTTTATACTCTTAATGGTTGAATTAAGCCGAGGTTGAATTTTTCGGATGGATTCAGAGGTTTTTCCAGCCACACAGCGGAGCTAACGCAGCCTTAACCCCTGACTCCATTCGTGAGTGAGCGTAAAAAGTAAGCTTTTTTACTTGCAGTGATAAGCATATGGTAAAGTCGTTGGAAGCGCGACGGAAAGTGCAATGCACTGAGTGCATATGATAAACTTGTGTTGAATGAATATAACATAGAATGTTCCGTAAAGGTAGGTGGTTCATGTCTTGGACTCCAGGACAAGCCCCAAAATATCAAACCGATCTGAGTTAAACTTTCTCGGGTCACTATTAGATCGAGATTGATTTTATATTGTTCGTTTTCATAAACAAGTACGACAGTTTTATTTTAATGATATGACTATCCCGTTATTTATTCTGGATCTCAAACGCATAAGGGGTACTATTTTAGAGGACAAAATTTGCGGACTATATTTTGTCACGTGATTCTGTACACGTGATTTTGTGCTTTCTGTCTAATTATACCAACTTGAAATTATGATATTTTGAATCAATTTTCTCTCAACTTCAAACTTTAAAGAGCAATTTAAAAATTAATTCAGCATTGAATATTATTTCAATAATATTTTTAGTGAAGTTTTTAAATCATAAAAAAACTTACTGATCGATAATAGGATCTAAACGGCGTCTATATGCCGATTTCTAAAACGAAAGCGATTATTGTATTAGCTTCATATATTGGTTAAAAACAATTTTATGTTTTCAAGTTGATTTCCACGCTCGGATCGACAATCTAGAGCAGGCCTCGGCGACAAAATGGTCGGAATCCAAAAAGCACTATCCTCCAAAATCCCTAAACCGAGAAAGCAGAGAAGCAAAAACCAGTGAGATCACTACGGATTTCAGAAATTTTTGACCAAATTTGGTGCCGAGGCCTGATCTAGAGCGCTTATCTGATTTGGAAATCGAATCAACACCAATTTGAAAACATATGTTTAACAAATACGTCTCCACACATTCATAAAAAGTCACTGAGACTTAATGTGAATTATTATTTTCGAGTACCTGGGTAGAATTGGTTCGATATATAGTGGGTCACCAAATAAAGTCCTTAAATACCAGGCTATTCCCGGGTAAGGTCATTTTGGATACGGGCGTGAGGATTAACTTACATTTCGATATTTAGAAGTATACTTTGTGTTTCTATGTACAGTTGCCGACGAAGGTCTGTGTAAATTATTTCGACTTGAATTCTGATTCAGCTAAAATAAACAGTTACATATACAACATTTTTGTTCGAACCGGTGCACATTGAATGGTGCTCTCTATGCGTATTTTTTGACCTTGAGAGTATTAAGGGTAGTCCAGACCCAAGCCATTTTATTTTCGAAATCAATGTCGGAAAGATTCGGATCCGACATAGAACGACTCTGAAATAGAATGACGCCATCTTCAATCGATTTTGGGTCGATCTAGAAATTCATCGTTCCATTTCAGAGTCGTTGTATGTTGGATCCGAATCTTTCCGACATTGATTTCGAAAATAAAATGGCTTGGGTCTGAACTACCCTTAATGAATGGCCATTTGAAAATGTGAGAACAACTTTGTATAATCCAAACCTTTGCTAGCTGTTGGGCTAAATGTGATACTCTTTGAGTTTCTTTATCTTGTAAATTTCTTTCTGAAAGTTTTTTCAATGCCAATTTGATTGCTTCTGATGCCGTTGTCGTTATTGCTGTTGAACTTGCAGAAGGTGGCCGATGAATGTTAGAATTTGGACTGCCAGATTCAAGTTTAGAACTGGATTGATCTAACAGGGGCTGCTGATCACGAGTGACTGGGCTAACTTGTGGCGGGCGAATCGATTTTGAACCAGATTTCGAAGTGTATATGTAGGCTGCTCCACGAACAGATTGCTCGAATGGTGAATTTGTTGAACTCATTGGTCTATTCAGCAGTTTTTGGCTGAACAATGATTAAATAATCTATGACACATAGAAAAATATAAGTGTAAAGTTTGAACCTTCTATCAAGACTAATGGCTCTTTTTCTATCTTTTGATTCATTTTCCTCTTTCACTCTTTCCGTTGCAGCTTGAACAATTTCGGCATGCGTTTTCACGTGACTAAAAGTACGAATAGACCCCATTTCCAAGTTTTAGGTGGGTTACATCTTATATCACCTACCGAGAACTATCCGTTTTTTGTTTAGGTTTCTTAGCACCAAGAAAAACACTTGCAGACTTATTTTCTTGTGTGTAAATTGTTAAAATATCTTCAACTTCCGGTTCAGTGCAAAACTTTAAAAAGAAATCGAATTTTTCTCTAGGTGCTTTTTTCGTCTCACACTAAAAATCATCAGATTTTTTGAAAAAATAAAATGATGTACGAAATGAAGGCACGATGCCGTCATCCAAATAAATCACGTCTTGATTGGTGATAGCGAGCGTGTCTTAACCAAGACCAAATCAAAATGTTGTGAGACGATTCCTATACCAGATGATATTTGTTGTCCTGAATTAATAAGTGCTTGAGTTTCCTTGTTATATCTCTGTGTAAATTCAATAAGTAGATTTCCAATAATTTTCTTTCTTTCTGTAATTGGTGTAGTTTCTGGATCCGGTAAGTTAAGATCAAGAGGATTCTCTAAATTTCCGGATGCACGCGTCAAAAACCGACAGACCAGCTCAATTTGATCATCACGTGATTTTTCACTGATGTATTTCCGACCGAGATCTGTTGTTGATTTTGTACTTCCGGTTGCTTCTATCATAAAACGTTGTTGCACACGGAGCAAATAAGTTGCAAACGCTTCTCTAGCTTCAATTTGACACAAGTCACGGGCTCTTCTCTTTATAGATGTTACGATTTCTTTGAGCTTAAAGTTTGGTTTCACTTCAATTTCTGGTTCTACACTGCGCGCTACTCCGGACTCACTTCCACTTTTCGTATCATTAACCGGAAGTAGTTCTTGTTGATTAGCTCTTGTTTGGTTCGCTTCTTCAGCAGTTATATCTAGTTTAGGTTCAGGTTGTGGCTCCTTTGTAGCTGTTTTCAGCACTGAATCATGCATTATGGTTTTTGAGTTGTCGTTTTGTCGATTGTCACCTTGCCCAATTTCGTTCGGTCCGCTTTGCCCGTTCCGAGTTAATTTTGAGCTTCTTATACTTTGATAAATTGTACTATTTTCAATATATGTCGGCGGCGTTTTATTTTCCCGAAGAATTATTTCCGATGAAGACTTTTTCACTTTGACTTCACTTTTTGTATCGCTCTTCTGGACATGAGAAACTTCTTCTTCTTCGCCTTCTTCAGGATCATCATCTAAATCAGATGTGACTTCAACTTGTTTTTTCTTTTTCAATTTTCTTGATCTTCTAATCCGTCTTCTTTCTTTTTTCCGTTCAGAAGAATCAAATGCTAATAATCTTCTTTCATACTGATTAAATCGTCCTTTACCGCCACTATTGGCCATTTTATCTTCCATAGCACGGCTTCGAATGATTGCACTTCCACTTCGGTACGAGTCGGGAAAGAGTCGAGCCGCTAAAAGTTCATTTGTATGAGTTTTGAATTCTAAAAGAGCGCCATAAGCACTCCAAGTTTCTTCCCGGGGAAATATTCGAACAAATCCACCTCTTCTAGAGTGCTGATCTTTCACCCATTTAATCAACCGTGCATCTTCTGCGGATAAGCCACCACTAGGAGCGCTATCACTTGGTTGATTTTTATTGTTATTATTGTTTTTATTGCGACCAGATAGAGGATGAGATCGAAGTTTCGGATCAAGTTTTTTCGAAGCATGCGGATCAATAGCTTCAACACCCATAAGATTGAAAAAGTCTTTTCAGTTATATTAAGATGGTTCATCGATTCACGCCAAAAATTTTGGTGATTTATATTTCATTAAGATTACCAAAATGTATTAATATCATTCCTGAAATGACATTTGATTTGATTTTGAGATCAAGTGGTGCGTCCGTTGCTAAACTTGGACTCAAATTAACTTCAAGAACCCATGGTTTTAAATTATCATCGATTAAAATATCAAAACCATATAATTCAGAACAATTTCCACGGAATGGTACAAACATTTTTGTCGCCTGTGCAATTGGTGATTCGACTGCAATAATCGATTTGATAATGACTTGTTCAATTTTCGACATAAGAACTTTTGTATCTACACCTTCTTCACGGAGGTACCTCAAGAGCGCCCCCAGTGTCCATTTGTTCCCGTAATCTTCTAAATCTGCATCATCAGATTTAACATAATCATTATTCTTTTTATTAATAGAATAATTCGTCAAATGCATCCACTGATTTTTTAAATGTCGATTATTCATATCATATTTGATCGTAGCAAAGCGTGCCATCCCCTCTTCGTATAAATAAATTATCAAAGGATCATAACTTGTCACAGCAACATAAAGACGAATATCAAATTTAAATCCATCTACCAATAAAGGATTTCCTAGGTACTTGCAAACCATTGTCTGGTCGTCCAATGGAACCTGGTTTGGATTATTGACCAGATATATTCCCCGCCCACGACTCGATGCGATGGGTTTGACAATCCACGGACCTTTGTCCCGGACGGCAGCCTGACAAAAGTCTTGATATTCACTTGGCATCATGAACGATCTTGGAACAAAATCAAATAATTTGGCTGATTTTGTCTGAGCTAACCGTTCGACATTTCGGACAAGGCGATCTTTTCTGGTAAGTTCAAAACTTCTGGGAAAGTGATTTACCCGCTATAAACCGTTTTCAAATTTATACTGAAAAATGACGTTACCGCTCAATCAACATGCGTCTATCTGGAAAACGGGCCTGAAATTCAAGCATATTACGTAATGAAAATGGCTTGACGTGACTGTTCATCCAAAGTAAATTATAATCCATAGATGTCTCGGAACACTCTTTGAATCCAAATCCAGATAAAATATTTCGAATAAGAGCGGTGCCACCACGCTGGAATTTGAAACGCATATTAAATTTCTCCCCAATGGAACGCCATTTTTTGAATTTGCCTTGAACTACCTACAAATATCTCGTTGGTCAAGTCAAGGGTCGGAGTCACTTTTTGACCTTGTTAGCAGTTACCGCGAACAACAATTTATATGAGCATTCACGTTGCTCTATTCTTTATTATTAGTAAATATCATGTAATGACATAACAAAATAATTGTGAACTTGAACAAAAGTCTCAAGACTCTGAACTGTGTTGATCTTTTCATTATAGCGACATTTATTAAAAAACAAAAGCCGCCGGATGCCTTTTTCCATTCCCATGAGTTAAATTCAAATCAATAGCTTCCGTAACGCTACGGAAGTCGTAGCATATGGAAACACCGTAGCTCCATTATTGACCCATTTACATGGTCAAAACTAATTTTGCTTACCTCAGGACGAAATATAATAACCGGCAGCTTTTTTGAAGGTTGGAGGACAAGTGATTCATCTTCGACTTCATCATCCTCCGAGGAATAATCCGAACTTATCATTCTGAAATTTATGATTTTTGCTCATTCTGACAAAAAATAGTCGCTACTTCAGACAAAATTTTCATTTCTAGATAAATTCCCATTATCTTAATAAGAAATTTCACAAATATTAACTGTTGCTGTAATGCGTTAGGGCCTTATCCTTGACAGGGGGTCCAGAAAATTTACCCGATTGAGAGCCCTGCTTCAACCGTCGGTAATACTTAAAAAATAACCTTTGAATAACTTGGTTGCATCTTAAAATTGAGCTAGCTAGGTGACGCTCTCAACAAATTAGACAGTCGGATAAAATCACTTATTGTTTCCTTATTATTCTACCAAAAACTTTAATAAATATTTTTCTCTAACCAGTAGCGGTTGTCATGGTTCTACAGAATCGGCTTTCGTTTTAGATCTTCAGGATAAATATTAGCCTCTGAAAACAAAAAGAAAATCAAGGCCAAGTTGCCTTCTAGTTTCTCTCTTGACATGTGTGGCCCCATCTTGCTTCTTAAATTCTATCTTTGTAGTTTTAGTAAATAATGAATTGTTTCTAATTGAACAACTCTGAGATAACTCATCCATAACAATGACCGGAGACATTTAGATTCACAAAAAATGAATACAACCGAATCAAATATCCACGCGAAAATTTTGAGAAACCTTGGACCAGGACCAAGAAAATCGTGGATTTCAAAAGGTTGTGGCCCATTTTGGTTAAAAATTTTAACCGAGTAGATTTTAAAAATGTCAAAATTTATCGAAGAGTAAATATTAAAACAAATTACCTAGTAGTAGTCATTTCCCTTATTATTCCTCAAATCATTTTAACTTGACAGAATTTTTTTATAAATTTCAAAAAATAATCTCTTTCTGTATTGTTCTCGAAAATTTTGTGAGTTCCACAAAAAAACTGATTTCTGTCGGTAATCCTATGTTAGATTCGTGACTGTTGAAAACTAACTAACCTACATTGCAATGGTGATTTTTTGTTACTTTTAACTACTGTGATAGCCACAGCGGAAATGTGTTACTGTTTGTGTTTTAAACTGTTTGTTTAAACACACAATGGCCATAAAGGCGAAGCTTTAATATTTACACACTTATACAGACCAATTTACTCCTTTTTATAAAAAAGGGGCCTCTCCCCGGTGATCATTTGGTCCGAAGTCCTAGTGGGGCATTAAAGAGACGACGAACTTCGGGAAGACGCATTCCACTTTATAGTGATCTTAACTGGAAATCAAATTTACAAATGATAGACCATAATTTATCTCAGAATTTTAATATCGGGTTAAGAAAAAACAGTAAAATTGCATTTGAACAGAAAAAGGCAAGCGGGGATTAAAATATTCGTAAAACTACAGCGTCCACCAATCATTTCGATATGAATGATTTTCGGATGGCGTGAGCGGAAGAAGATATGATGTGTTCATGATATGATGTGTGGTATGATTAGTTCATGCTCCAGCAACACAGTCGACAATCTATTTAATCATTCATATAGAAATTATTACCGGACATATCGCTGTACCGGTATATCAAGCTGATATATTTATAAACGAAAATAATATTTCATTATCATATGTTCCTTCAAAAAACACTTTTGCGTCTTTTTTTTCAAACAAACATATGATAAGTCCCTAGCTAAATCCAAGATGGACGAAATTATAACTTTACAATTTCCATTTTTATTTTCGCAAAGCCAAAAATCGCCATTTTGAATTTGAAACAATTTCCATGTATAATTTCTTCTTCTGGGGGAGCTATCATAAAGCTTTATGTATTATAAATTATATTAGAGAACCACTAGTGGCGCCTTATATATAAGCGATCCAAAAATAAGAAAACTAGATTTTGGAAAAAATAAATTGATCCTTCTTCTGTTCATAATGCCATCTTGACATATCACGTGGTTATTTTTGACCAATCAGAAGTCAAGTTCATGACATTTGAACTTGATTGGTCAATAAGTCCCGTGGAAGACTTTTGATAAATTGCATAAAATTCAAAAACACCTACCGCTAGGTGGCGGTAAAACTAAAAATAACCGCAAAAGGACAATAACCAACCAACCGGTTGTCTTAGAAGGGGTTAAAGATAGTTGAATCCTATCAAATAATTCGCGTGGTATATGTATGACATATGTCTAATCATTTATGAGTCATCAAAGACATTCGAATATATACTAGCTTGAATTAAATCTAAAGTTATGAAGTCGTGGTGATGATGTCATGGAATCGTCACGTGATCGAAAGTGTCATGAGATCATTATGACGATGTCATGTGACATTTTTGTTACACGCTAAAAGCACATGCAACACCAAAAGCCGATTAAGAGCGCTTTAAGATACATAACATCTTTTCTATCACGTAATACTTAATAAGGTATCAATCATATAGAAGATGTTACGTAACATAAATTAAAGGTGCCAATTTTTATGGCACAATACAGAACATATTAGTAGTTAGGTAAATAGAAGAGATAGGGACAATTCGCCCGAGAGGGTCTTTGAGCCGACCCAAAATGGGTTATTTCGGGTTGGGTTCGCTATTAGATTTAGTTACCAAGGCCACGAGTCATCAATAATTGCAAAGCCTGGGTTGCAGCTTCTTCGTGGGCTTGAGGAATAGTCAATCCATCACCATGCGCCACTAGTGGCGGCTTTGTATCGATCGAAATCAAACTAAATAATAACATAACAAGACTACTTCATGACGTCATTATGACTCACCTCAAGAAACGACCATCTTTAGGAAAGTCCGAAAAGGTGACTTTGTATCCTTGTAATGATGCCAAATATTGTAGCTGAGATTCTGCCACTTGTCCCAAGGATGGTTGGGCTGGAACACCACCTCCACTGACCACATTTCCTCCTAAAATAAAAATTACGAAATAATTACGTAACCAATTATATCAATTACCAGCAGAGGCGGTAATGACCGGTGGTGACTTTGATGAAATCACTGGTGGAACGAGTTGAGATTCTTGTTTCTTATCGACTGGTTTATCTTCATCGTCAGGTTGCTCAATCTTAAATATTTCATAATTCTTATTCGAACATCCAGTTTCACAAAACATACCGAAGGGGCGTGTCCCATAGTTCTCAGCATATTTTCAGCAGCATTCTTCTTGGCAGTTTTCTTATTAGGTCCCATACCAGTTGCAATTTTGTCATTAATTGTGCATTGCATAACAAATTCTTTCTTGCGAGCTACGCTACGCTCCGAAATGACTTGATAAATTGGCTCTCGTTCTTTTTACTGATAATCAAAAATGTTCAAACAGTTTTATCTTGGGAGCAAAGTTCTAGTCTTATAAATATATCATAAAGTCTTGAGGTATTGAAATAATAATCAGTTCCTTTGGCAGCCTGTTGGATTTGAGCCAATCGAGATACGGGATGAAGAGATAAATCTGGAAATGCAGCTTCTTCTTTTTCTTTGACGCACGCAGTCTTTTTCTTGTTCCGGCCTTTGCCCTTTTTGGGTTCACATTTAGGGATATCGTATTCTTAAGTCAAAAGTACTTTTAGTAAAAGTACCGGTTTAAAATTAGCGATAATTCCGTTCACCCTATAAAATGAACGTTCCTGTTGTGGTTTTTCCTTTTCTTCAGCTTCAATAACTTTTTTCATTTCTTCCAAAACAATAATCGCCGCTTTTCTTCTCGCCAGCTTCTTACTTTGAGCTTGACCTTCTGCCGTGAAGAACAAGCTACTATAGATTCAGTTTTAGATTTCGGGTTGAGACTAGATAGGATTTTGTTTGGGTAGACTAACCTCTCTTCTTCGTCATCATTGCCATCTTGTTTACCAACAATTAGCTTTATAGAGTAATGTTTCAAGTGTGGGGGACCCTCTTCTGCAATTTTCTCAAAGTGAACTTGAAGATTTCGCTTTAATGCTAATTCATACACTTTTAATGGTTTATTTTCTGATAACTTATAAACAAGTCAAAACTGTTAACCGACAAAATGGAAGAAAATTAAAACCAGGCCTAAACTGACTTCTGATTTCTTAGGTTGGGTTTCACTGGTGGTTGGGTTACCCGATAACATTGATGGTGGAAGTTGAACTGCTGGTCGTGGAAGCTTTTCTGGTGCAGGATGCTTTTCGTAAAAATCGAGCGCTTAGATACAGCATAAGAATAAAGCCATATTTGTTACGAAACAACGATTTGATTTCAAACTAAAGTTTATATTCTTACCTTGAACCGCCGCCTCATGTTTAGCCTGTTGCCGTGTTCTTCCTTCAGCCGAATAAACTTTATCTCCAACTTGAAGTTCTACAACAAACAATTTTGGTAAACGAGCATTTCCACGCTTCTGACTGTTGTTGTTTGGATATATTTGAGGCATATTATCGGGAAACTAAAAATAACAGTGAAAAATGGACGAGACATGTAACATGTTGCTAAAACGAATTTTACCTGGGAATTATTTTGGTAATTATTATACATTGGCTTTCTATCAAGAATCTTGTAAATCGCCATTTCACCACGTTTCATCGCCAATCCATTTAATTTCACCGTTGGGGTAAGAGCGTCTGAATTATGAATAGTATACTATTACATTAATGGTAAATTAATGAAACAAGAATGAAATCATACCCATATTAATAGTCTTTGGTCGTTTTGGTTTGTATTTTGGTCGATCCAGAGTTTCGCAATTATCAATCACTCTCTTTGCAGCAGCATGCTGTGCCTGTCTATTGCTTCTAGAAATGAGTTCTCAGATGAGACTAAGAGGAAAATAGCCTTTAAAATTTAAAGTTTACATAATATCGAGTGTCCAAGAATTTTCCTCGAAGCAATTTCCTTTTTGATACTGGTTCCGGTTCCTTCATACTTTTCTGCTCCTAATTCAAGATAAACAGTAAAAGTTTTATGATGTGGAGGACCTTCTTCGCCAGCCAGTACATATTTGGGTTGAAGTTTATTGAATTTCGCGATTTCGTTGACCTAAAAATTTTATCAAAAAGGTATTGATTTGATCACTTCATCTTGAAGTCTTCAGGGAGATCAGGGAGCGACCAGGAAGGAAAAGTCGATTTGATAAATTACCTGACACATTGGTGTCTTCTCTTTGGGTGTTTTCTTTTGAACGTTATTCTCTCCGTTATTGATTTGATTTGTTGAATTCTGGAATGTTGGATTTGGCAAAGTCGAATTCACTGGTGGTGAAGACTGCATCTGAATACCGATTATCAATCTGATCAACCATTCGCTGACCGTCAAGGTTTTTTTTTATTCTTACCTGAGGTAAATAATGAGCTCCATGAACGGTTGGATTTTGTTGCATGATGTGTTGGTTTTGGACTACCATCATGGGTGCCATCATTGGAACAATTTCGCCGTTCATAATTTAACAGAATTCAGAAAAACCAAAATTTTCAGAGAGAAAAACGCAATTTTGACCCAATGAAAAGACACTTATTGTCCGTTAACACGTCTCTGAAAACAAAATTTGGTTTAGATGTAGAATCAAGTACTTTTATAATAACTTTTTACAGCAATGAATTGAGTAAAATAATTTATCAGTTCATTCCGCGAGCCTTAGTGGTTCATTTATGTTGAATTTAAACGATTGACGTAAGAAAACGTTGTTGTAATTTTTGCATTGAACCAAGCCTGATAGTCTTCTTGCTTCGCTTTAACATTCTGGGCCCGCTTTGAATCTGGTTCATTTCTCATTATCCAGTTATAATGCTCATTATTCTCTGTACATTCTCTTTCCATATGCAACTTTGAACAGGATCTTGACCAACTGTTTTAAGACCAAATGTTACAACTGTTCGCCACAGTCACATACAGTAAAGTTAGAGTTTGTTGTGACAGAATCCTGTTGGTTAGACCAGTTCCTTTGATTTCCATTTTTTATAATAATGTTCAATCCAAGGTTCAAAACAGGGATCTAGCATTTTCATTTGAATCGGTTCACATATCTTGACTGCTTCGTTAATTAATTCCGTTTCCATTTTTGAGCCTTTATTCGTTTAATTTTTTTTGATTTTGATTAAAATTTTAATTACTAATTTAAGATTTAAAAAAAATTTTAAACAGTACCTCGCGAAACAACATATTCATGATTTTCCACTTGGTGAAGCTTTGTATTTAATTTTCAACTTTGATTCTCATAAAAACTTTAAGAACTAAAGAGATTTATTTCAGAGTCGAACATTCCTGTGTCGTATTTTCGTTCATGCACTTATTTTGGGTTTGACATTTTCCCTCTTAATTTCCCAATTAGAATTTCTCTCGGACGAAATTTTTCACATTTTTCACAAAACAACCCAAACCTGTAACCAAGCGTCCCTGATTTTAAAACATGTCTTTCTGTTTATTTTCTTTGCGCTCATTTTATCAGTCCTTTCTCAAGTTTGATGACTCATTATGATGATGAGTCATTCCGAGGTGTAATTGGCTTTCGGAGACTCATTTTTATAAGCATTTTCATCATTTTAGGAGTTCAACTTATGGAGTGTACTAGTGATAATATCGAGGACTTACAACTTATAAGGGATTCACAAACAGACCGGCTTATTCGGCTCTCTCCAATTTTTGGCTCGTATCCAGTTTAAATTTTTGTTATGCTTATGAAAACTTTTCATTGAAAAGCTGACGCGGTAGTATATAATGAGGAAAGAAGCACGACTGTAAGGACAAGAATCAGGTCAAATTTTTTTTGTTATAAAATTCTAAATCGCAACTTACGGAGTAGTCGGACCGTGCAAACGTGAAAAAATAAGTGACTTTTGGATATATTTTTTATTTGTTAAAGAGCACAGTGATTGTGCTATTACAATTCTAGGGTTAAGGGTGTTCCTGTCGATTTTGGTCTATGCAA
>SCLD01080597.1:0-14843 GCA_004367895.1 Oikopleura longicauda | reverse complement strand
AAAATTGAGTAATTTTTTGTGTGAAATTTGAACCGCAGTGAACAAAACCGTGGTTCAAAAGACTCAATTTAGAGTCAAAATTCACTATTTAATAAATTATTTTTTAAAAATCGATTAGAAGAGATGATCGAACACGCGATCAGATAATCTCATTTTGGCGGTTTCACACTTTGAAAAAATTAAACGTTCTAGATTAGAAAATAATTTTCGAGGATAAATTTTCCAAAATTTTTTAAAAATTTAGAAATCTGAAGAGAAATTTTATATTAATAAGATGATATTAATTCAAATTAGTGTTTAGAAAATTTTGGTTTTATAAGCTTTGAAGGCAAAGGATGAAAACCCCCGCAAAAACTTCTCAAGAGTCTCGAACTTTTCTTAGAACTAAAATGAATTTCGACCCAAGTTATCGGCTATTCTGGGCTTATTTTTATTCGAAGACAAGTCGATACAAGTTATCGGCTATTTTGTTTGCTTATTTGAATTCAAAGGCATGTTCAACCATGTAATGGTCCATGTTATCAGCCATCTTGCGGGCTAATTTGAATTCATATAAATTTCGACCCAAGTGATCGTTTTCGTGGGCTAATTTGAATTCTAATGCCTACCCCTGTTATCGGCCATTTTCGGGCCAATTTTAATTCATATGATTTTCGAACCAAGTTATTAGCTATTTCGAGGGCTAATTTTTATTCCAATTCACTTCGAGCCTACTTATCGGCCATTTTTGGGCTAATTTAAATTCATATGCTTTTCGAACCAAGTTATCGGCCATTTTATCGGCTGCCCCATTCACAACTATGAGTCAGAACAGTAATTGTAATCAAACAAAGTATACGAGATTTTAGAAAAAACCAACAAGAATTCAATCTGGCATTTTAAGCCGAAAACCATAATTTTGAGTTTGATCTAATAACGCACGTCAAACCTACCCATTTCACCAACCTGGGACCAGGGTGGTCAAATGGATTGGTCCGAGCGATTAATTATAATTATGAGCAAATGCAGTCGAGCCACTCTAATTATAGTACCGGCTCACTTGAGAGAGTCGAAGTGTCACGTAAGGACACTTTTCTGAAAACTGTCAAAAGACACTTTTCACCTGCAAGCAGCAGCAGCAGCAGCAGCAACCACAACAACAACCAGCTTCAAATAAAGAGAAAAATTAATCCACTTAGGAAGGTTCTCAAAACCTGAACTCTTCCTTTCGATTTGTGTCCCGCGGACTTTTGATCCCGGTAAGATCTCCTTTCTGTCAATTCTATAGTTCTATAATTAAATAAATTAGGTCTACTTATACAAGAAAACCTGTGTTTCCTTTGACCTCAGGTCACTTAAACGCGTGGTGACTTCTTGTGCGAATTCGTGTAGAACCTGGCTCCTGAAAACGACCGGGCTCGAAGGTCATGGCAATGGATGGTCAATATGAAAACTATCCGCCAGATGGCGCTATAGAATTTGAGTCTTCCCGAGACTTTGGGTCTGATTCAGACCATCAAATAAATCAAATAAATAACTATAGCCAAAATTGGATTAATACAAAAAATCCACAAGAAATGTCTTTGTATCAGCGTCGCATGGTA
The DNA here is from genome assembly GCA_004367895.1 of Oikopleura longicauda. Classification (NCBI taxonomy): domain Eukaryota; kingdom Metazoa; phylum Chordata; class Appendicularia; order Copelata; family Oikopleuridae; genus Oikopleura; species Oikopleura longicauda. The sequence goes on along the minus strand of SCLD01080597.1, from coordinate 13,260 downwards.
GCAGGGCAGAGCATTAAGTTACCTGAAGAGGCGACAATCTCAGATGCCCTATGGGAATCGTTCAAGGGAACATTCCTATCAGACATCTGTGATGACGTCACTGAGAAATCAAAAACTTTTAGATTTTTGTGGGAAGATGAAGAATTGAATTGTTCATCGGCGCGCCCAGCATATGGTGTCGCGCGCGATATGCCACAATTAGCATATCTGATGAAAGAGTGTAAAATAGTCAGAAATGATATAAGCTATAGTGAAGCAGGGAATGACGATGGAAAACCATCAGAAACTTCCTGGAAATCGATCCAAAAATTGACCACTCTTCAAGTGGTCAAAGTGGACGCTGATGAAAATGTCGGTCAAATTGGAGTACCGGCTACACCAGAAGTACATAGAAAAATTATTGATGCTATAGTTAACTTTATTACGGGAGACTACTATAAAGATGAAGCCCGGAAACAGTTTCCAATGGGAAATGGAACAAATTCTGTTCCCGGACAAGTAGCATGGTTATATTTTGATGATTATAAAGAAAACGTAAAAATTATGCGTAAAGCATACAAACAAGGACAAGTGTTCTTGACGTGTGATTTGTCACCAAATTACACGGCAGGATTTTACCCTAACTATAGTGCGGTCATGAACGCGGTAAAACGCAGATATGGCCGCTGTGAAACGCAGGATACTATGACGGATTTCTTCCGAAAATTGAAAAAAGCATTTAAAGATAAAAATCCATGTGAATTCAAAATCGGAATCATTCGGAACATACTAAAGAAAATGTATGTAACGGATGAGTCTGAATTCTTTATATGCAAGGATTTTGAAGAGGACAGAAGTGTCCAAAAGCATCCGGAAGGATACGGTCCTATGATAAACAGTTTCATCCAATTTCACATGTATACTGAAATGGATGAACGAGACTGGGAAGAAATTGAGAAAGCTTTTCACAATTTAATCCCAGGAAAACCAACCTATAGATCGTGGCATGAGAATCGTCAAGAGTTGTATAAACTCATTGATGAAAAAATGAAAGCTCGCAGACATGCAAAAATTAATCAGGTCGATCACGATCATGTCTACAGCATTGATGCCGATGACTCTATAGACGATATGACCGATAATGACCTGATCGCCTGGGTCAGACAGAGACGCCAGAATTTTAAGCGTGGAAATAATAAAAGAAATTCATTTCGACCATCAGGTCAAAACCGATTTGACCCTAATTTTAAAAGGTCAAACCAGAACTTTCAAGGTCGTCAAAATCCTATAGTCCGCCAAAATAAGCCTAACTATTCAAAACCAACACAAAACTATAGACCACCTCAGAACAATGAAAGCCGTCGAGACGGTCTAAGAAAATTATTATGCCGAAATTGTAGTCGGTGGGCTGGTGAAAACCGTTTTCACAATGGACCCTATGGGGGAACACCAGACTCGATGTGTCCTTTCGACGATAAAGGACGAGCCAGACCTGGATTTAAATTTATAAGAGCATACTATGGAGCTCATGTGAATGAAATCGGGGTCGAAGACTATCGTGAACTTGAAACCGAAGGAATCGAGTATGAAGATACACCCATGGTAAACGAATTGGGTAACAGAAATAATTTTGGCATGGATCTGATTACCCAGTCAATTGGTTCTATAGAATGACTAGGCCAAGAACCGACTATAGTAGCTGATAAAGCTGAAATCACTGAAATCACTAAAATCACTAAAACCACTGAAAATAATAAAAATGATGAAGTTACCGAAAATCTATGGCTAGCACCAGTATATCGATTAGAACCAAATCGAGTGCCTAAACCAATTCTGAAATGTCAGTTTTCACAGAAAAATGACAGTCCAGGATGGTTATTAATCGATACGGGAGCAGCATCAAGCATGATAAATGAACAAGCATTGACCACTGATAATCACACTATAGCGGCAAAAAGGGTACAAACGTACTGGGGTGCAGGTGGTTCTAAACTACCATTAGGAGAAAATCTCGTAGATGTGAAAGTCCACATTGAAAGCGTCGGCACAATTGTTGCGAAAAATGTAATCGTGTGTAAAGGTAACAAAGGCACGAACACGATGTTACTTGGAGGACCCGATATTCGAAAATATGGCTTAGTACTGGACTATAGTAAAGGAACAGTAAAATTTTCCTTTGGTTACTTAAAAGGAAAAATTGTAAAAATGCCCACGGTTAGGGCACTAGCAAGTCAAGATATAGCCTTTGCTGAATACAACTATAGGAATGACCGTCCAGAGATCACTGAACCTCTCATAAAAATGTTTGAGGGGCTCATATGTATGATTTCACCCAGTCGGGGCGAAAGACCGCCCATTTTAGAACACAATCGAAGAAACTTGAAGCTGAAAAGTCAGGAAGATACTGAAGGTATCACCACTGATCATATCATCATAAATGATAAACTATCGTGTGTACCTACATGTGGAGACCCATGTATATATGAAAAGCTCGAATGCGTAGGTTGTGAAAAATGCATCGATAAAAAACTTAAAGAGGCTATAGAAAAAGGGGAACCTGACCGACCACCGGTCATGGATAACCCGAATATAGATGCACGTACCGCGCTCTTAGCGTACATGGAACGCCTACGCCAAAGACAAAGAGAAACATTTACCCATAAAGATTGCACTATAGATAAAGATATGGCAAAAGAAAATCCCATATTAGCCAATTCTATAGTATTATTATTAGAAAAATATAAAGGGGTCTTTGCGAATGACATAGGATGTCTGGGACCGGATTACGAGGTCCGAGGTACCATGAAAGAATCAAAAGTGTCCCCTCAACGACCAGGACACAGTAAAGTTGAAGGTTTAACACTTATAGCTATGGTTAAAAAATTTGCCGAACTTGCGGCAAACGGTGTAATCGTACCGTGTCATGAACACGGTATCACACCAATTAACCGCTTAATGGCGTTACCCGTCAAAAAGAAAGATGATGACGGTAACGTTCTGGAAGTCCTTAGTGCGCTAAGAATAGTAATCGATAGCAGACCAGCCAATGGTCAAACTAAATTTTGTGGAACGAACACTGATAACCTAAATGAAGGTTTAAACTTCGCTATGACGACATCTATAGACGGCTTTAATGCCAAAGTGGATGTTAGAAACGCTTTCTTTATCATTCCGATTCATAAATCACTATGGCCGTACTTTTGCGTAGACATTCCCATTCTGGGAATGTACTGTTTTACAAGAGTGGTACAGGGGTGGGCCCCTGCAGCACAAATATGTCAAGATGTACTAACACGAGTCTTCTTTCCTATAGCATCCCATATTCGAAAGTATATGGACGATATGATTTTCGCAACCAAAAAGTGCGAAAAAACCTATCTAGCAAAACTATATGCTATAGAAATGGAATTCGACTAAAAGGGTCAAAATGTTTCTTTTTGGCCCGCGAATTCAATTATTTAGGATTCCGAATATCCAAAGGCGTCCTAAAACCAAGTCCGCACTACGTAATGAAATTGAAAGATGCGAAAATGGAAAATATGACCACAAAAAAGCCACTATATCAGTGGATAATGTCAATAAGGTTCCTAGCACGGTTTAAACACCAATCAACAGATATGCTGATAAAACTTAATGACGCGTGCAAAGGTGACCTTAAAGAAAAGCTTATCTGGACAGAAGAACTCACTATAGAATTTCATAAGGTCATGAGGGCGCTAGACGAGCTAACTGAACTACACCCTTTTGACCCTGAATTACCGACCGTAATGGTGGTAGATACATCAAAATTGGCCACTGGGGGATTTTTATATCAAATTGGGCCAAAAGGTCCCCGTCTTATAGTATTTTTTAGCCGGACACGGCGAGACAAAGAGCGTAAAACGCCCTTGTCAAGTTGTCACATGGAAATACTAGGGATGAAAGCTATGGTCTGTGCCTTAATGGAAATACTCAGACAAAGCAAAAACCCTATAACTATAGTAACCGACAGCAAAGCGGTCGTTAAAATATTTGAACGTTATAGAAGGGCAGAATTAATGTCTGATGACCAGACCATAAACAACGCGTTACATACAATCGTGAGCACAGTAGACGTGCACGTAGTGCACGCGAGGAATACAAATATAAACATAAAGTTCTCGGACGATATGTCCAGACTAGGGCTATTTATAAATCCGGAAACATGTGAAGGGACTCCAAAATGCACAATATGTGCTGCGGCAGATATAGACTCCGATATAGGAGCAAATGTAATCAATGCTATAGTCGAAAATGTAAAGTATGGAATGGAAAAAGTCGATTTGTCGCCATTTGAACAATGGGGGTTACCCATTGATCCATGGATATATAAGGTAACACCTTCATATAAGTATCAATTTGAAAACCAGCCTAAGAAAGAGAAATGGGATATTAAAGCAATAATCCCATTCAAAACACACTATAGTCTACGATCATTTCTAGAAGACTCTAGAAAGATCAAAGAATATCAAAATCTCGACCCCAACTTGAGAATACTCCGTCGAGAGTTGATAAATGGTCGAGTGAGCTTTCCGAAATCCCAGCAAAAACTGCAAACGCTATTGGAAGTCCGACAGGCAAAAATAGAAAATGACGTCATAACTATAGACAAAATAATAGATGGCATAACCTATAGAGTGGTGCCACTACCGAATAGTGCGGCACAGATAGCGATAAGCGCAACCCATAACACAATGGGTCACGCATCAAGTAATCAACTTTTTAAATTGGTTCAACGACATTTTCACTTTGAAAATATAAGGGAACGAACAAAGATGTTCACAGATCAATGTGCCCGCTGTGTCCTGCACCGTGGAGCAGGACAGTACCGAAAAATGAATCAAAAACCAGTCCCAGTCCCGTCCAGGCTATATGAAACAGTCCTGGTCGACGAGGTAACAAGGACATTTTCGGGGAAACCCCTAAAATTTTTTATCGCTATGGAATCAATATCAGGGTTCATCGTAACTATAGTTTATGAAGGATCAATGACATCAGAATTATTCATCCAAATGCTGTGTCACATAAAAATCATGCTATGTCCCCATAACCGAGATCCGGTTAAAATGACAGTCCGTTGTGACCGTGCGAGTTGGCATAATAGTGGTGCACTCAAAATTGCACTCAAATCCCTAAATATAGAGATAAACCTCTACACAAGTACAACTCAGAGCAAAAATATTGTACCAGAACTTGACTCGAGAATAAAAATCTTCTCTCAATATCTGGTACAGCTAGTTGAGTCTAGCCCCTATAGTTTAAACACGTGTTGCCACCTAGCGTCGGCCAAAACAAATAATACTATAGGTAGACTCGGTTGGACACCAGCCGAACTGTTTACAGGAAGAGGCTGGAGAGACGGAAAACAACTTAATATAGATGTCACGAAACTTATAAGTGACATAAAATCTAAAAGACAAGCTAGACGGTCATATGAAGATAGAAAAATGGCCGAAAAATATCAGAAAAAAGAGCTTAATTATGTGCCCTATAGAGACAAAGATTTAAACTCGCCACTCGTAAATAATCCAGCTATAGTGACCCTGAAAGAAGGCGACTGTATTACCCTTCAAGAAAATTTTAACAAAAACGAACCACGATATATATATCGTGTGCTTGAAGTACACTTTAAAGATCGTACAGTAAAGATAATACGGGAATCACATCTCAATATAAAAGACCCACAACCAAAAGTGATATCTTTCACCATAATCGATAAAGTTTTTCCGAGAGAAAAAGCTTTCGCGACTTTCGACGGCTATGACAACACTATAGAGTGCACTTATCACGAATGGGATCAAATGATCCAAGCCCTAGATAAAGCACGAGGACAGCTATGCCCGCTAAACATTAAAAATGAGCCTGATATGCATACAAGTTTAGCATATGAAGCTAAGAATCTGTATACTCCAAAATATACAGGCAAGTGCATTAATGCTATAGAGGTGGACATTGAAATGGATACCATTGAATAGAGAATTAAAAATGCTGCCGAAAGGTAGAAAAATTTCTGAAATCGAGTAAAAATTTAGAAAGTTATGAAAGAAATAAGATTTTAATTCAAAATCTTGAATCTTAACTATAGCATATCAAATTGAATACGGGAACATCTGAATATGGGCGGTCATTTTTGGGTAACAAGGGGTCAAAAATTATCCTTTCCCCAAAAATTTGGCCGCGCTGACCGTATCAAACCGTTTAGTATAGGCAGACTCAAAAGCGCCGTGCGTCTTTTCGAGAAAGAGATTATAGAGCGAGAAGAGGCAGATTTGGCTTCCGAGCATTTAGCGACCTCCAACGGAGGCTCTGAGAAAAACTCAAAAATATTGATTTTGCTATTTCTGATACAGATTTTCTTTAGCCTATAAGGCTAATATTGAATAATATTGATTTTGCTATTTCTGATACAGTCTCAACTAGGGACACACACACCTAACGCCACCAAGTGGGCACCACCAATAATAAAAACTTCTATAGAGATCCAAATATTAAGAAAAGACAACATTTGTTCAATTTCAAATTTATTGAAAATGTCATTCAAGGTCATTCAAGGTCATTCAGACCATCAGACCGGCCCACTCTAAGTCTATAGTCAATCCAAACTGGCCGATCCAATAACCATTACAGTCAGAAGTGAACAAGAGAGTTACACTTATAGTACAGTAAGAATTGAAGATTTTTTTTAAAAGAAAAGAATTCGAATTACAATATTCGATCTAGAGCAGCGGCGGTCTGTTGCAATCGGGCAGTGATAGTTGGGGTCAGCCCACGTGATATAGCAGTATTAACCCAGCCATGCATGAAATCTTCATTGGCCAAATCTGGATCAATAACGCGTCGAGTTTCGCGAAATGCAAAAAGCTAAATTAAAACATAAACTATAGACCACAGAATTTTCTGTCGAGAAAATAAAAGTTCCTTTTATCAAAAACCAACCTGTGTGGGCGTGACCGAATGACGAAGGTGACCTTCTTCAGAATCTATAGAGACATTCAAGAACTCTTCCATTTGACGCCTACGATCGTTTTGCCATAGTTGAAAGAAAGCACCTAAGTTAAAGTCAAAATATATCAAAATTTGACTTCAAAGAACCAAACCCACAAAGAATTTAGTCCGAACTTACCGATAACGATGACAATAGTGTCACACGAGAGCAGATGCCACTTGATCGTTAGCTCAGATCTTTTATCAAGTCGAAATTTGGCCACAGGACAGGACAAAGGTCGACCAGGTAAGTTTGCCAAGTAAAACGCCCTATAGTTACCATAAGCACTTGGCTTTGACCGACTGTTTTCAACCGATCAAACATATATAGAGTGAATTCCGTGAAAATAGTTATCCTATAGAGATAAATATATCTAGAGTGAATTCCGAGAAAATAGACGGTCCTGAGTTAGCGAATAAAATGCATCAGTTTCTTCAAAAAGAGCATCCAAGCGTAAATGTGTATTCCCTGGGACACGGGAAATAACTGCCCAGACAGCATCCTAAAATAATATTAACTATGGCCGAATAATTTAAAAATTTTTTTTCGAAGAAGAAAAATAAATTACCTCAATGAATTTTCGGTTCTTAAGGATGTCACCAGTTGCGTCATCACGACCATAGTTGTCACCCAAATACAACCGAGTGACCAAACGATTTCCATAGCGATCGTGAGCTAGTATGATTTTTTTTAGAAAATGAAAATGATAAAAATATATTACCTCGACGATCACGGAAATCGCGACTATTGAGAGTAGTAGATGGGAAATTCCCATGAAATTTACTTCTATAGGATTGAGGTGTCACACCATCATCCAGAGTGGTGTGAGGAAGGCGAGCCACCAAGTCTTTGGCCAATAAAGCAACAGTTGTTACCGGCTTGAGAGTGGAAACGGACATGTGTTTACCATTACAGCGAGGACAGTCCGAGTCCATGCAAGACACTTGAAAATCGCCACGTTGAGGACAAAAGGTGGACGAGTCCAGTCCACGAACGATTCCAAGAATGACAGCCAACGGCTCAGCAATGATCTCAGCAACAAACAACTTGGCGTTTGTATTAACTTCGCCATAAATATTACCGTTGTCTTAAAAATTTGAAAAACGGACCGGTAAATATGAACCGCCCAATTTCAATGCTAAAACTACTATAGGTGAATTCCGAGAAATTTCAAAACTTTCATTTAATCGAGAATCGAATCCCAAAAATTTCGAGAAATTTCAAAACTTTCATTTTTAAGTTTGAGGTTGATCAAAACCTCAAATACCGTCCACTTTCAAATTAGTCCTAAAGTACCAGATAGCCACAAGGTGGGAGGAGACAGATACACCACTGGATGGATGGGGGCCTTCTCCACCAATTGAGTATTACCACACCTCATAACTATAGTGACCAGATGAGCAGACACTGGATTCCCGTCCATCGGATCCAACCAATTTTGAGCCCGAAGCCTCAACAGGCTCTCGGTGGGACCATCTTGTCCTACAAAATCAAAAAATTAAAATTTTGTTCCGAAAAATCATAAAATTTGTTTTTTTTGAAAAACGTGCATACTATAGAGGTGAAGGGCTATAGTAACTATAGTATGTGTCTATAGGACTTACTCGAGGAATAACTCGACCTGGTGAACCACCACTTACGAAGCTCCGAATTCTCGTGAGCGTCACTGATCACGTGTTCACGTGTGACTTTGGTTCCCCTCCACTCAGACTGATCATCACCAAACCGGGGTGACTCATTTGCACGAACATCGAGTGGATTTCGTACTCGAGTCGTATAAAAATAAGATGGAACCTTATCTTTGTTGCGACGGTTACGTTTGACAGGTAACCCTTGTCGAAGGCGGCGCTGTCGTTCGTCTAACCAGAATGAGTAACCTATAGGACTAAAACAAAGGTTAAATTAAAAACAAAAGTTTAAAACTTTTTTCTATGGATTTTGTTTCCGTGAAACACATAAAGTAATTCGAAGGTCAGAATTCGAATTTTGAACCTTGAAATTTTTTTTGGATTTTGTTTCCGTGATAAACTTGAGACTCACCCAAGTGCCAACTTCATCTCCGAATCTTCCCGATGATCATAGTCTTCTTGTGAAATTAAACCTTTTTTTAAGTTACAAAATAATCTATAGACCGAAATAAGCATAATCGCTTATAATTGTAACCTTGACCTGTATATTGATCTCGTCGACAAGTCGGGAGAACTATAGCACGTTCAAAATCGATTCGACGACTTCGGGGGGTACTATTGAGAACCCGATACCGATATTCGAACTCAGGTTGACCAGGATATTCGGGGAGATCGTTCGGAAAATTGGCCACTGGATACGGAACGGGTTGATCAACTTCAACAACGTCACCCCAACCACCAGCAGGACCATTATTCTCAACAGGAGGCGCCATATCCATTGGAACTGGATCAGGTTGAGCTGGTATTTGAACCACAACTGGTGGGACCACAACTGGTGGAACCACAACTGGTGGAACCACAACTGGAACGACCGGTGCAGGTGGTAAAGCAATCACCAATGGTCCAAGTGGCTCTGGTTCCATTTGAACTGAACCAAGTTGATCGCCACCAGGTGATACTATAGTTGGAGACGGTTTAACAGTTGCATCGTTTTTTGGCAATTTTGGAGTAATTGATGAAACCCCTTTCACTTTAACAGTTGTGTCGTCTTTTTTCGGCAACTCAGCCTTAGAAAGAACTTTTCCAGATTTAACAGTTGCATCGTCTTTTTTGAGTGAGAAAAGTCCAGAAACAGCTACCTTGGGACTAGACATGTCCTGGTCACCTCGATCAGAAGCGCGTCGTTTCCCGAAAATGTTCTGAACTCGTTCACCAATCAAGTCCGGAGATCCCGGATTATTAACTATAGCACCCTTAGTTGAACCATCACATTCAACAAGTCCAGGAGGAGGCGATGGCACTGGAGTGTCAGCCAACAACTGTTCCTCTGACAGCGTAGAAACAGATGTAGAGGGCGCCATTGTAGCCAACTGAGCTGCAACTTTACCAAGACGTTCCTCAACCACCATAGCAGTCACTTTAGAAGGGTCCAGAATAGCCTGTTGAGTCTTATTAAAGTGACCATAATTCCGAGATTGATTTCAAAAATAAAATGACTATAAAATTCCGATATTGATTTCAAAAATAAAAAGTATGAGTCATTCTGACGAATGAACATTATTAAAAATAACACTATAGAGACTAAGGTCACCAACCTTTTTATTTAAATCAATCAGTTCCTGATTGGAGAACAGAGCCGGACGAGGAGTATCGGCCCGGGTGTCCACGGACACCAGAACACGTGACTTATCGGACTAAAAAGATTCAACCCAAAAATTAACCATCTAAAATGAAACTCATCTATGGTTTCAAAATATGTTTAACCATCTAAAATGAAACTGATATAGAATCTATCCTGAAGTGTACCATTGTACGCACGAAATGGACCACCATTGCCAGCACCTATAGTCAGTTTACCGGTTTTGAAACCAGCTTTTGCCTTGTTCTTTGTTCGCATCTTTGGATGGCACACAAGATAGCGACGTCGAGTAACATTAACTCGACGTTTTTCAGTGTAGATTTCTGGCTCGGTTGGCCAACCCGGAATTGGGTCAGGAACACGCGGGGTTGGACGATAGGTTTCCAATCTTGACCGACGATGTTGGTCCTTCAAATCGGTATAGGGGGGCACGATAGGGCACCGAATCGGACCGTCCTCAGGCAACTGATCTATAGGAACCTCCGGACGATAATGACGAACTTTACCCGGACGGTACAAATAGGTGTCACCAAAACAAAAGCGTTTGATGTCAACCGGCACGAGATCCCAGGGACAACCGGGCGGTGGAGTCCACCGGGAGGGGTAATCTATGAAAAGGGTTTAAGGTCAGGTGAACCATTCCTGAGATAAATGAAAGTCGAAAGGTCGATTAAATCGAAAATTGACCAAAAATTCCGTCTAAAAATGAAAAGTTACCTTTGGGCATTCTTTTGGCCAAATCTATAGGTCGGGATCTTCTATAGTATCTCAGTCTTCTATAGTGTAAGTCTAGGCACAAGGCCTAAATCTCTGGTACTTTCGTTTTTACGATTTTTTTTTTCAAAAACTCTCTGATTTTGAATAAACAAAATTTATTCTGATTGAGGTTCACCTGCTGACCCTGTAAAGAGAGAAAAGTGTAGGTTGAAATACACAACCACCAAACTTTTCCATAAAGCGCCCAATGGTCGACCAATAAAAACACGCACTGACCACATGGTCACAAGCTCGAGAAGCTTCTGGAAGAATCTATGAACGGAAACTTCCAGACTTTTCTCGCAAATGCGAAAATAACCGAAAAACTGAAATTTCGAAAATTAAAATATGGACAACGAAAACTGAAATTTCGAAAATAAATTCCTATAGGGCAATAGTATATTGCAAACTTTATTCCGAGAAAAAGTAAAAAACTTCGCGATTTTAAGAAATCGCGAAATAAAACAACACTGTTCCCCATCGCGACCGTACCCTATAGTTAATCTCGTTACAGTCAATAATGACAGTCACATAAGTTAGAATAAAGAAAAATCCCTATTGAGAATAAAGTTTGAAACCAACCAATTAAAAAAAGATAACGTGGTCAAAATCTTAAAAATATAGTAATCAGCGTTATCGAATGAAAACGCTGATATAGTGATCACGTGGCCACACACCAAGTAAAAATCATTTTTGTTTTCATTTCAAAATACCTCATTTCGAGTTAACACGAGAAATAAGAAATAAAAACAAAAATAATTTTCAAAATGCACCGTGGTTATGGCCCTGACTCTGAGAGCCAACTCATGGACAAAGCCTCTGGTTCCCTAACTAGAGATTTCACCAAGGTCATCCGGTACATTAATTTGGAGAAGGATGAAACCAAAAAGAGAGCGCTGATGAACTTGTATCACACCGCCAAGTTTTTTATGGAAAAGTATGACGGCTGCGACGAAGTTGTCCGCGCCCGTCCAGTGTTCGCCAGAGAGTTCATCGCACTATGGAGCATGTTCCGTGAACAAACGCGCGGTCGAAAATTGCTATTGGTAGTCAGTGGAGGTATCACTGTTGGTGCCAACTGTCACTACTACAACTATTGGTGTGCCGTTAGAGGTATCACAGAAGGCCAAATAGCACTTCTTGATGGTCTCATCGACCAAATGCGACCCCTGGCCGAAAGACCATCCGTTTCTATAGAATCGGTCACGAATGATGACGATGACGATGATGATGATGAAGATGACGAAGGCGAAGAAGGAGGTGACGTCGAGAAATTTGATGTTACCGAAATCATCGATGTTGTAGACAACATTGTCACCAAAAAATCGACCAAACCAGCAGCAACCGTCGTGTTGGCCGGCACTATTGTTGACGACATTGAAGTCGAAAAACCAGGACTCTCCGACACCCTCGGCGACTCTGGTTTAAACCCATCTATAGAATCATTCAAGTCACTTCCAAAACCAAAAACGGTCAAGAAAGTACAAGAAACTGATGGATTCAGTGATTCATCATCCGATTGGTTCGATGTCCAAGCAGCCAAACTATTGAGTCAGAGCACCCCAGCTGAAATAAAAGGTAAAATCACTATAGAAATTAAAGGTAACTATGACTATAGAATTCACGTCCCAGGGTGGAGTGTCCCATGTCACTTTACTGAATTAGCTCACCTTCAAAGATTCTTGAGTGACACCATCCGGGGTCCAAAAGCACCATGGTACGATCAAAATGGGAACAAACTCAAAGAACCTGAAAAATTGTTTCCCCATTTTGATCTCACCACTGTTGAAGAAAACTATAGCCTCATTAGACCAGTCCAAGACGAAACCTATAGATATAAAAACTCTTTAGCACCACCACGTGTCGCCGTTCCAAGACGACGTTCACTTGAACAAATTGGGCGCCAGAGAGCCGTTGCCCAAACGCCAAATCTATTGAACCGCCTACACGGCCGTCAACATTCAAGAGGACAAATGGACGAGCCCAGTCGCACTATAGACTCAGATAAATCAGTACTCGAATCTCAAGTTCTCGAACTCTCGAAAAGGATTCAAGAACTCGAGAACCGATATAAGAATTAGGATTGGTTTTCAAGAAACCCAACTATAGAACTCTACTGCATTTGCAAAACAAGATTTGCAAATTTTTTAAGGGGGGGTGACGCACGTCAAACCTACCCATTTCACCAACCTGGGACCAGGGTGGTCAAATGGATTGGTCCGAGCGATTAATTATAATTATGAGCAAATGCAGTC
>SCLD01080489.1:0-14865 GCA_004367895.1 Oikopleura longicauda | reverse complement strand
CTAAAATAAAATTTTTGCTCATGGCCCAGTTTCAATTGACTTAGTCCAACATTATTTGGTACTTCAAACTTTGAAACGTGATTATCACGTGACCAGATCTTTATAATACTAACACATCAAAAAAATTTTTCGAGAACTTTCCTAATTCTCCGAAATATCTCGGTCGAGTCCCAATACTCTTTACGTAGCACAAAAACGTAACATTATCAACAGTTTTACTTTACCCTATTACGTTATTCAATGACGTTAAACAATTACGTTATACCATTACGTAATAAAAAAACATATCTTCAATGAAAATACACCGAATCATGCTCATTTGAAGACACATTTAGAAGCTGTTCAATTTATTTAATTAAAAGTGCCCCAAACATTTGATTTCGAAGCCAGTGAAAATGTCCGAAACTTGATTTTATTTAACTTATTCTCTCTTCAAAATCCGATCACATGAGAAAACGGAACTTTGGAGCATTTTCACTATTGTCGTGCCCCATAAGATCAAAGAAACCATCGTATCATAAAGTTGTAAGGCCATGTCTGGATGTCAAAATAACGGGAGTAACCTTAAAGTGAGTTTGTCACATCACTTGTTCGTCAGAGCAAAGAGTAACCTCGAAAGTCTATAGTAGACTCTATACAGCATAGATGAGGTAACCATCATTTTGGTTCAATCCTTAGAATGTTGAAAAAGCTATTTCTAGTCTTTCGAATTATTTATCGGATGCTTTCGAATCAGGTAATGGTAGATCAAGATGGAAAATCAATCTGAAGCTTGATCAAAAATCCCAGGGAATTGTACCTATCGATAGAGATTGGCAAGTATAGGCAGGGTCCACCGAACTGCGAACAAACGTGTTCGCTGTTTGCTTGTTCGCACTGTTCGCACCGAACAGTGCGAACAGCGAACACGACTTTTTTGTTAAATAACGAACAGTGCGAACAGTGCGAACAGTGCGAACAGCGAACAGCGAACAGTTCGAACCATGGGAAGAGTGCGAACAACGAACAGTGCGAACAGTTCGAAATGTGCGAACAGTTCGAAATGTGCGAACAGTTCGAAATGTGCGAACAGTGCGAACAGCTCATTTTTTTTAAAATCGTCGAACAGTGCGAACAGGTGAGAACAGCTGTTCGGTGGAGCCTGCCTATGACATCGAAAATCTGGTCGATCGCTAGCAATACTACTGTATACTTAGACACAATCTCGGTCACATTATGAGTTTTTTCATTACTCTTATGATAATTTCTCGTCGGAATGAGAAGTTCGTCATCTGTCATCCCCTAGTAAAGCCATTTATAGTATCTATTGGACCTTTATCTGTCATTCGATGAATTAATAATAATGAGATAGTGTTATATATTCTGATAGAAGTATTTTATGAAGCCGTATCTTTCAATTGTATCATTTTCAGACCGAAGATAAAAATAGAAAACAAAGATGAAGACTACAGTTCACCAAAAGTAAGAACGTTGATTTTTCTGAAACCAATAAACTGTTTATTATAAACACCACAGCAGCTTGCATATGCTGCTTTAATCCGAGGAGGGGTTATTATTTGCCAACTTATTGTAATCAAACGGTCCACTTTTTTCTGTTTGAACGCAGGCTCATACTGCCGGTAAAGACTATACCGTAAAGTGTGGTGCACCGTGCGCCTTCCCGATGGTCGTCGTCGCTTTACTGCTCTATGGAATTCGGGACCAATGACCATGAGGAAGACTTACCCCACTTTACAACTGCGATATAAAATTGAAGCTATCGCGAGGATAGAAAGATAAGGACTTCTTCAATATCTTCGTCCACTATCAATGATGTCCATGGTGGCCCTGTCCAAGCGAGCGTGGGCGTGAGAGCTCTTTTCTTACTATTTTTGTCGGATCATTTGGACAGAGTCAGAATTGGCCCTACTTTAAGTAAATAGCAATAACGTAGACTTCGATTTTTTAATCGAATGATCTTTTTAATTTTTAATAATCTCGTGGTAAATTAAAGGTCAATTTAGGACGACTCAAATGATTTTGAACTTCCAATTCAAGTTTTTAAGTTCCAAAAGGAAAATTGAATTTTCTAGTTTTTTAGTGCTTAATATCATATATATTTAAAATATGAGAAAAAGGTTTTTTATTGGTTCTTAAAAAAATAAATCCATAGTGTCATGTTTTTTGAAAACTACTATATTAATACATTTTAAAAATGATACCCATTATATACGCTTCAGTCAACATTATGAAAATAATGTTGACCAAAAAAGTGACATTATTGCACATAATGACTTCATATTAACCCTTATTGGCAAATCACGGAAACATTATCCAAAAAGTGGGAACTTCACCGAGCGTGTTTCGCGGAAACAAAATCTAGTGAAATTAAAAAAATCAATTTTGGGAACTTCACTGGGCGTGTTTTGCGGAAACAAAATCCATATGATATGGACCATATCTTTCCATAACGTTCAATTCCAAATGCTTTTTGAAAAATTATTTTTTTGGAACTTCACCGAGCGTGTTTGATGGAAACAAAATCCAGTTTTAACCATTCTGGTCAATTAAGACATCATATATAATCGGTTATTAAGTCACGAAAATGGCCCAAACACAACGAGGACATCAACTTTGGAGGCTCGGTTTTTTCTCTAGAATTTTACTAGACAAAATCCTCCTGACAAAATTTATCGGAAAATATCAGATTCGGCTAACATCCGAGGAAGTTAAAGTTTGACTGTTAAACTGTGAAAAAGCAAGATGAATTTATAAATCCATTTATACGACCTCCGATTTGTTCAATTCTTATTTCAATCTGCGTAATTGCCATTGGTTTATTCTTAAGGTACCGTTCGTCTTCCCGATGACCATTTGGCCCGAATTACCCCAAGGCCAGTATAGAGACGACAACCATCGGCAAGGCGCACCCTACTTTAGTAAAAATTTTATTTTAAGTGTTCAAGCTGATTCTCGTCAAATATTATTGGTTAAACTTTATGCGAGGACAGTTTTCTTTTGTGTAAAGTGAATTTTTGTCGTGGAAAGTGGCTTCTGATTGAAAAATTCTTATTTGAAACGTGGAAAAAACTCTATGTAAGCGTCATTATAATTGGCATTTTGTTGTTATTGTATTCAATGTGTTGGTTTGGTTATGCAAAAAGACTTCAAAGATATTATGGGGCTCTGGGAAAACGATCAGGTTTGACCATCAAAGATTCGGAAATTTTACTTTTTCTCGGAATGAAGTCTGAATCTTATTTGTGTTATTCAGGGTCTTTACATTCGTCAAGCACTAATGTCTAAGTATTTCAATAAATATACACTGCCTTCTGTTATTTTCCTTATTTTCTTATTTATTTAAACCGGAAGGGTTGCTAGAGGGCAAATATCTTAATCAGTTCATGGTCATTACTGGTTAATTTTACCATATAAATTCTTTTTGAAAATATTGAATTTTAAGCACCGAAATTAGTAATTACGCCTCCGTGAAAATGTCCGTTACGATTCAGTCGCTTCACTATTCCATAAAATAAGATTCTGATAAAATATTCATTCTAAGAAAAAATCTCTTATTCAATTTTTAAAGACATTCGTTACCCACACTGATATCGGCCAAAGTTTGACCTTAATTTAACCAAAATAATATTCATCGAATGAGCTATAATCCACTAAGATCACAATTACTTGGTCAGGTACCAGAAGAAGACAGAAATGCATTGCCTGTTTATCGTGATACGAATAGATTAATGCGAGTTTTAGGATTTTGTGTGTTTCATAACAATATTCAAAAGGCATGGGGTTAAAGATCATGAACAATCGCTACCCAATCCACAGAATAAAACTGTATAGGGGGGTCTTACATTAGAATGGAACACATGATCTTCAACTTGTATACATTAGAACAGAACACTTCAATGCAAAATAATATGAGAGTGTTCCACTCTAATGTGTTACGGTAACACTGTTACCCCCCAATTTATTGTTGATATAACTTCACTTTGAAATCAATAATGACCCTTATCAAGGAACTCTCTTCGTATGAAAAAACAACTCCCACATTGGAGCAAAAACAGTAAGCTCGAAAAAGGGACCTGATTTCTATTTATTCGAATGATTGTTTTCAGGGAATTGAAAAGTAAAAGGAAAAAAATTCGCAAGCTTGAGAAAAAGTCGAAAATGAAAAACTCTGGTTTCAAGGAATATGCACAGGTGAACCAGTTAATATACTCAGGCCGCTTATTGAGAAGAAAAAAGAATCGTCTCGATTCGCTCGTCTATTCGCTTTATTTGAACTGTTTGGAATGTTCGGGCTATATGAACTGTTCAACCTGTTCGCTGTTCGAACTGTTCACGCTATTGATACTGTTCGCGCAGTTCCTCAATTTTTGTAATTTTCGCTTACCAAACAGCGAAGACCTTCTGTTCGGATTTCGCTGGAAACTGCACATACTTGACGGTCAAGTCTTGACCCTACATAAATTGATAACCGTTTAAGGCATTGCTGGATTTCAAAGTCTGCCAGAGAGAAGTTTTAGAAAGTACAGTGAAGCGCATCGATGAGATTGGGTTTCAAATTGATGTGTATATCGGCCAACTCGATGTCGCTACCGCATGATGAAATAATGTGAGATGCTGGTGAGAAAAGTGGACAATCTTTGCCATTAAAATTATTTTTTAAGTAGCGTTAGATAATGTCCAGCACCAATTCCCTACCTATATTACATCGGCTATATAAATTTTAAATTATAATTTTCACACCAACGTCTCAACATAAGACGGCGGTTAGGTTGTACTGTAAGGCCAAATTGAAAACCATTCTAAGAAAAAGAAACTATTCAAGGCGTTCGTCAATTACCAGCAAAAAACATTGGGTTCGCTTTCTGGTAAGCTGCTTTCAATCGTGGCTATTCTGAGAAATGTTTAAGATGTTGATGAAACCATTCGGTTCCCAGACTATAATATTGATTCGGATTTGACCAGCTCTGATGATGATGAAGAAGTTGGGAATCCCATAAGACCAAATAGTCTTTCAAGCTGATGGCTTTCTTATAAACTTTCTTATAATAAATAATTTAAAGTGAGGTGCGTTTTTCTGAGGGTCGTCGTCTGTATGCTGCCCCGTATCATACGGGCCGTATGGAATTCGAGCCAAATGGCCATCGGGAAAACGCACCCCACTTTTAAAGAGTCTAAATCATGTTTTATAAATTAAATGCTTTCTGCGTCATAAATGTTTTTGTGGTTACGAAATTTAATACCAAGTCTCTGCGCTTTTGCTACTTTATCTTTTATTCAGATGAAAAGTGGAGCAGATGAAGACCAATAATCTGGTTCTGACATAAGTTTTGTCTTCTTTGTATTTTGGCTTGCATAAGGAAATTGATTTGGGCGTTTTAGGTTGGAATTGAAAGGGTCATGGTGTAACGATGGACGAATTGCACACTCAGCGCAAACTACTTGACCAGAACGAAGTACGCGGCGCTCGTGACCAGCCTAAATTATATGTTAAAACCAGGGGTTCGAGGGGGTGACTGCCGAAATTCAGTGGATTTTTTTCTCCAATTTAGAGGCGGCAGATTCTGCGGGAGGGGGTGCCAAAAGTAAACTTCACGCCATTCACTGGGAAACATCGGTGATTCTCAGTGTGATATCAAATTATGGGTCGCTTCTCAGTGGCGACCAGTCCAAAAAAATCTGGGACGAGGACGAGACAAAGACGGCTCGTCCCAAAAATTATGGGGCGAGAACGAGCAAAAGAAGCCGTGCCTCAGAGCCCTGGTTAAGACAATTTATATAATGTGTTCAGTATAGTAATATGAAGCTGTCAATATAGAAATATTTGTAGTTTGCACCTTTTCAAAATTTGAATTGCATCTTTGGCAAGCAGTAAATCGTTGAATTTGTTTTTGAAGATTTTGTGTTTCGTTGGTGAGATCATCAATTTCAATCTCAAGAGCATTTATTATCTCGTGATTTACGTTGATATCACTCTGACTTGGATTTGAACATACATTTTTTA
Organism: Oikopleura longicauda; assembly: GCA_004367895.1. Classification (NCBI taxonomy): domain Eukaryota; kingdom Metazoa; phylum Chordata; class Appendicularia; order Copelata; family Oikopleuridae; genus Oikopleura; species Oikopleura longicauda. The sequence continues at coordinate 8,864 of SCLD01080489.1, read as the reverse complement.
TGATCATAGTAACATTAATTTCTAATGCAGTATCGTATTATATGATTGAATCATTCATATATGTGAACTTAACAGTCATCCTACCACACTACCCTATCCTCCACCCTACCGCCTGGCCATTTTATGGCCAAGATCGGTAAACGGACTTTTTGGGACTAGTATGAGAGACCTATAGACGTCAAAATTTCACTCTCAGATGAAAGAGAAAACGATTAGGCTTTTATCGGAAAGTTTGTATCAAACCACGTGACTAAAAACAGCGTTATTAAAACTTCCGTAAGCCTTTTACTATGCAAAATTTCCGGTCACTTCCGGTCCGATCGGAAGGCGCCAACAGTTTCGCCTGAAAATTTTAAGGGGAGTCTTGGGGGGGGGGGATTTTAGAGATCCACGAATGTTTAATGCCTTGAAATTCGATTATTAAGCTCTTTGGCCAGATTTTGGCCAAGCGGTAGGGTGACTGTTAACAATGGTGACATAAGAATAGACCTAAATACGACATACATAAGCTTTATACCATGGAATAAGTTATATATAACTTATATTGTTCAAGTCAAACTAAGTCTGTTAGAGCAAAACAGTTATGTCATGCGGGGAAACCAAATAATCTCACCACTCAATGGGATATAAATTGTTGAATTAAGTCTCATATACATATGAATCATATGATAATAACTTATAAACTTTATTCTGTATATAGTATATTTTTCAAATACGAGCCTGATGAGGATTATATAGCCGGGAAATGGTTTCTAGAAAGGAAGTACTTTCATTTAAAAAATCTAAATTGTTCGAATGCGTATTTTTCTCTATGAGAATTGAATGTAACCATCTTAGTCGCTCATATTTCTGCTTCTTACTGTTCGTCTCAACACCGTTCGGATTATTAATCATTCCGAACATGCTCAAATTGCCGCCTTTGACTTGTTCAATAAACTTAAAATTTGAATTATTAAAGAGAAGGGTCTCTTCCTGATTGTCATTTGGTCCGAATTCCGAATGGGACAGGAAAGAGAGGATGGCCATTGTGAAAACGCATTCCATTTTACAGTTTCAAGATGAAATGACGTCACATCAGGTAACTTACCTGTTCAAGAGGCCGACAATACTTTTTGAGTTCTTGGACTTTGGCATTGAAATCGGCATCGATCTTATTTTGCTCACTTGTAAACGTTAAAAATTTCAAGTTATGAATGCATGAGTGTCATTTGGCAACTAAATAGGTTTGTCCTACAATTTGCAAAACATCATATAAAAAATGCGCAAACTTCTTCAATTACTTAAGGATGCCATAGTCATAATAGATTTGATGAAAAAACATATTTGAATGTACGTTATCCTTGAATGTGCGCTATCCTTTGAAAACTTCTTAACTCCAAAGTGACAATTGCCCTTTTGAATCACAGGTTATGGCCATAACTTATGGGTAAAAACGTTTTTTGTGCTAAAACGGGGTTATTCATATAGCGTAACAAATAACGAAAGTGAATTCGTCTGGCCTCATAAATTATGTGTCATAATCAATCTTGCTGACCAGTTTTTTCATATCAAACAGTGGTAGATACTCGAATGAATCTTATTCGATAATCCCGAAGGAAAAATCTATTGTTTAATTAAACAATTGTCGCGTCCAGGGTCATTTTTACGACTTGACCAAAAAGAATTTTGAACGTTTTCAGATTGACGAGGGATATCGGCATTGACATGGACATCTTCTTTTCGTGGGTATATTTTGCATTTATCTCTGTGATTACCACCGACGTGATGATTTGACCACCAGGTCTTTGTTTTTGTTGTCACGTGATATTATTCTTAAAAATAAAAAAATACCAGCTATTGAATATTGAATAAATCTCTGGTGGTTTGCCGGTTTTCGAAAAAATGTTTAATTTTGGCTGAGGAGTGGGAGGTATATTCAGTCAAAAAGGTAAATAGAAAAGAGACTCTTCGAATCATCTATTTAAAATGAATCAGAAGATCGCATCGCCCACAGCTACACGAAAATCTTCAAATCAAATCTCACGTTGTGTATAGAACTGAACTGTATTACACCGTTTATGAATAAGTCTAAGACGAGTTTCAGTTCAGAGGGTTGAATTTTAACATTATCGAGCTGGGGATGAATCTTCAAATTCTTATCTTCATATCGTTATGTTTGACCTTCTTAGCTGAAACTCGTGTGAGGCTAAGAACAACTTATGACCGTAAGATTAATTCATCTCATTTAAATCGTTATAAGGGATAGTTTTTTGAAATATTAATAAACATTGAAAATTCACTTCTATTCTTTATAATTTGATTTGACATAGGGATGACTTCCTTTCAAATTTCAATTGATTCAGAAAATATCTAACCAGATTTTTGACGTTTTGGTAATATTTTCCTTATTTGGCACGGTTTTCTCTCTCGCGTTAATTTTCTTTGCCGCCCATAGTAAGTGGTATTCGGACTGGTTTTAGTTTTCTTTCGAAATTTACTTCTTTCTTGAATTCTGTACTTAGTCTCTTTGAAAATTGTGAATTTGATTTTATGGTGTTTATACTGAAAGACCTTCAGTCGGTCTGGCCTTATGGTAAGGTTTGAGCCTAAAAAAGCTCCGAATCAATGCTCTATTTGCGCCATTTGTCTGCGTTTAGGAGACACGGATCCAACTTTAGTCACAAGACGACGACAAAAATGAGTCATTTTTACCAAACCCAAGGATTGACAAGGGGTTGATTTTTAAGCAGGGTTATTTCCGACAGAAAAACTATTTAAATCGTATTTAATATTCGTGCTAAATAGGTTAACGTGTTCAAATAGGAAAAAAGAAAAATAGTTCAAGTTCGTCACAATTAAAATGTTGGTTCGATCTCATTTTCTCACGTATCGAAAAAGTCTTTTAGTTGCGAATGATGACTCGGTGATGACTCACCACCATTTGTTTGTGGGCGTTTAGATAAATTTTATTTTCCCTTTAGGGAGAAAAAATGTCTCGAGTTTTAACTTTTTTTTTATTTTTTGATCAGAAGAGAAATCAGAGATAAAGCTTTCCATCATTTGAGAATTTTACAATTGACTCGAGAATATTTGCTGTCGTATCAGAGAAATCCAAAATTCGAACTTTTTAGGCATTTATAAATGTAAAATTAATCGTACAAAATTTTTTTGTTTTTGAAAACTCAAAATCTTGGTTTCTTTCCAGACATTTGTATAATTACAGTTTAAGCACTCAAAAAACCTTTTGATAGCATACCATCCCGGGACAGAAATGTTTTGTAAAAAATCTGCAACACCCACGCCTTTTCTCCCGTTCAAATATTTCAGAATACAACTAGTTTCAGACACATTATGTCACACACGTTATGGTTCAAATCCGTTATGTCATTTTTTTCCGTGACACGACATGTATAGAAGTTTTCGACACTATGGTAACTATTCTGCTGCATAGACTCTCCAGGGACAATTGTCCAATTTTAGAATATTTTTCCTTTTTGGGCTGAAATGAAAACCGTTATTCCGGCGTCATGTGATGATTTTTGCAAACAATTTCTCTCCCGAAATCAAGATCATCAGTTCGAGTTTTTTAAAAATGATTCATATTTTTAATATCTTTTATCACTTGAGAGCAGTGAATGAAAGTAAAGGCGAAGTATGAAAAGGGAAAATCTCTGTCCCTGGGGAGATCTCTCTGTGGGGACGTCTCAGTTCGGCCAAGATGAGGGATAGCCTATCCCGGATAGGAAATCCGTCTACAATCTGATTTTGTATGCCGGGCCTATGTCAAATAAAATAACAAATGCAACTATTCCATAAGCGACTGGTAAAATAAATCGATAACGTAACATGTGTTCCTTCCAGCCACTATTCAGTATATAAACACTTCGCTTACACTCTACCCTTAGGTGCTAAACCCCTTACCTTGGTGGTATGTCTTCAATGTCAAGGGCTTTTCTCTTACGAGCATTTTTCTCTTTGTGGGAAAGGCCCCTTTTGTTCATTTTCGCCTTGATCTCATCTGGTAGAGCGTTCATTTTTACCCGTTTCTTGTATGATTATTTTTTATTTTCAAACTGGTAAATTTTATTATCATCAATCTAACATGCAACCATTTCTAGAAAATCGTAAAAGATGGCACCGGGCTATTCCGCAGGAGCCACTTCGGGCTACAATTTCAAAAAGATCACAGTCGTCCCACCTGCAAAGGACTTCATCGATGCAACATTATCGAAAACTCAAAGAAAAACACCAACAGTTATTCACAAACATCTTCCAATTGCGAGAATTCGAGGTTTTTATCTCCGAAAGGTAAGCCGTGAATTAAAAATCAAGTAATCATACAATTATTTTTAGGTGAAATTCACTCAGCAAAACTTTCACGACAGATTGGAGATGATTTTGAGCGAGTTTCCTCGTTTGGAGGATATTCATCCTTTCTATGCTGATTTGATGAACGTTCTCTACGATCGGGATCATTACAAATTAGCTTTGGGTCAAATTTCAACTGCAAAACATCTCATCGATGCCGTTGCACGTGATTATGGTCGATTGCTAAAGTTTGGTGATTCTCTCTACCGTTGCAAATTGTTGAAGACCGCTGCACTAGGTAGGATGTGCACGATTGTCAAACGTCAAAAGCCAGCACTCGAATACCTTGAGGAAGTCAGACAACACTTGTCAAGATTACCTTCAATTGATCCAACACAACGGACAATTATTCTTGCTGGCTTCCCCAATGTCGGTAAATCGAGTTTGATCAATCTTCTTACTCGAGCGAATGTTGAAGTCCAGCCATATGCATTTACAACCAAGTCACTATATGTTGGTCACATGGATTATAAATATCTAAATTGGCAAGTCATTGATACTCCTGGTATCCTTGATCACGAACTGGAAGAAAGAAATGCCATTGAATGGCAATCAGTGACAGCATTGGCACATCTCAAGGCTGCTATTGTCTACATCATCGACATTTCAGAACAGTGTGGAACGCCAATTCAAACTCAAATTGATCTTTTTATGAAAATCAAACCTCTTTTTGCTAATAAGGTACGTAAATCTCACCGTTTTCGAAAAAAGAAACTTGAGACGAGTTACTTATCGAATGTATTTAGCCTGTTTTTGTTATGCTGAACAAAATTGATGTCAAGCCATTCGATCAGCTGTCCGATGAAAACAAGGCCCTTTTGACGAAATTTCAAGATCAAGAAAATGTGACTTTTCATCATACATCGAATGTTTCTAAAGAAGGTATCATGAATATGAGAAACGAAGCATGTGATCAACTGCTTCTCCAACGTGTTGAATCAAAGCTCAGAGGAAAGAAGACTGAAAATATTCTCAACAGAATTCACGTTGCGATGCCAGAGAAAAGAGATAACGTCGTAAGTAAATTTTACTCAAAATCTATACATTTATTACAGGCCATAATTTATCGCTGAACTCGTCTTGTGACACTATTATTAATGTCGGAATTTAGGAACGACCAGAGTTCATTCCAGACAAAGCATGTGTACTTCGTGCAGACGCTGCTAGCAGACCAAAGGTTGAGCTGCTCAGAGAAAAGGAACTTGAGCTCGATGTAAGTATACTTTCAACAGAAAACACCTTTTTATCAGAATTCTTTATTCCTTATCGACCTTCTTCATCTTTTCGATTTAGGATGAATATGTTCTCGATTTGAGGCGAACTTGGGATTTGAAAAATCCCGAAGAGGCATATGATGCTATTCCAGAAATCTGGGAGGGTAAAAATATTGCCGATTTCGTTGATCCAGATATTATGGCCAAATTGGATGCTCTGGAAAAAGAAGAAGAAGAAAGAGAGAAAAATGAATTCTATAAACTTGATTGCTTGAATTACGATTCAGGTGAAAATAAAGAAAACAGGCTTTTTACTCTAATTAGGTTTCAGCAGTGTTTCAATTTTTTTTCTAGATGATATGGAAATTCACGAAATGGCAAAACGAATTCGAAAGAAGAGAAAAATCAACAAGATTGAAGCTCGCTTGGAAGATAAGACTTGCGGACGATCTAAACTTGTCAGAAAGAACAAGGTACGAAATAACTTCTCAAATGACGGATCGCTAGAATATGGACAGTGCACGGTTTTAACACATATTTTAGGAGGCCTTGGAAGAGAAGATGACAGAATTGGGCATCGGCGAACACATTCGAGAAGGTGCTGGACATTACAAAGAAACTCGTGATCGGGGACGGTAAGTATAAACTTAGCTTTGTATTTCGTGGCCAATATTTCTGAACAAATGTTCAGTTCGGTGGCTCGTAAACGTAGAAAAATGGAAGATGGAGAGAGTATGGATGTCGATGCAAATGACAACGATGGTACAGTAACGCGGTCCAAGTCGAGAAATAGATCTCAAAGTCATATTCGCGGTAAAACACGTGATAAGAGTGGTATCCGAGATGATCAAGAAGGTAAGGCAAGAAAGATGATGAAGAAGAGTCAAAAGGGTATGAATTTGATGGCTATGGTAGGTGAAGCAGATAGAAGATATCAAGAAAAGAAACCAAAACATTTATTCTCTGGAAAACGAGGCAAAGGTACTGCTGACAGAAGATAAAATAAAATTCACCAAGCAGATAAAATCCGGATAATCGCTATGAAGGAGATCGCTATGTAGGAGATGCAGGTTTTTAGACTTGAGCCGTTTTTGAGTATTTGTTAACTTCTTTCGCAGCAACACTCGATGCAACTTTATTCAGTGGAGCCTCATCTATATCATTGTATGGAGGAGGACATTCTAGATATGAGTGAGAGATTGTTATAGAACTGAACGGTGTCAATTCCAAAAGTTACCTTCGATAATAGGTCGTATAAGAACTTCATATCTTGATCCTCTTTCGGAATGGCTTGTTTGACGGGCAACTGATCCACATGAAACACTCGATCCATTAGACGATTTCGATGAGGATGATAAATGATCGGGCGCTTCATCTTTATCCGATTCTTCGTCGGAATTTTTTACATCGTCATCGGCTGATTTATTCTTTTCGCGCTTTGAACTTTGACCCTTTAGTGACTTTTATAAGTTTGGAAACAATTTAGGTGATCTGCGAAACTTATCCTGCGAGAAATATTGCGGAAACGATTATGCTGCTTGAAATGCCAAATTTCCTGATATCGTGGAACAATATTGATAGTATGTCGTCTCACGATTTTTCCTCGGCGATGAATAGCATTCTTCCATTTTACTTTTTATTGTTGTCAAGTTTGAATTTTGCCGAATTAGGTTCACAGCTATTTTTGTGAAAACACTCCTATATGAATCCATGTTTGACGAAGCAAGTTTAAAATGGTCACACCGAGAAAAAAGCCAAAAACACCTCCCATGTCACTACAATAATAAAAGCCATTTTCAGCCATTATTCAAAATTTACCTCAGCATTTCCGTCGCGGTATATCTTATTGATTCAAGGTCGACCTCGATTTCGGATGTCTTCAACTCGAGTTCTGCAAAGAATATTCGATAATCGTCTGTCAAGTTTGAATTTTGGCGAATTAGGTTGACAGCTTTGACATTTTGGTCCCGATACTAAAATATGAAAATACGGAAGTATGCGGAGTGACCAGTTCTATACCGTGACTTGTTCAATGCTAAATGTAAATGATTTACATGGTGGTGGACACTGATCTTCTATGTTGGAATCTCTGCTGAACATCAGATTCTCAAAATGTCCGATTCTATTCTAGCCAGTGATGTGCCAGTGATGTGCCAGATCCGAGCAGGGCTCCGTAGGGCAGGACGAGTCGTCCTGGGACGGTCCTCGTCCTAGCTCGTCGATAGGACGAGGACGAGTGAATTAAGGTCGTCCTACGGAGGCCTGGGCCTGACTCCGATCGGTTTCAGTATAAAATACATTTTCATTTTGTATTTTATTTTTTATATCATTTTGTATTGTATTTTTCGGAACCGAACAAAAAATACATTTCAAAAAAATTTGTATATGATCCGATCGGTGCTAACCTTCGGATCTGGCACATCGCTGATTCTAGTGGTAAAATCAAATTCTGGAATCTGGATAATGAATCCGTGAACTGAACATGAAGGCTTGGATAAACTGGTTGACACAAGATATCATGTCAAAATAGTTGCACTGAGGTTTGCCATTATAACCATCAATTTTATAAATAATTCCGTAATAACAATTACATTTCGCTATAATCGATTCTTCAATACTGCGTCTGAAATGATGTTCTGATGATATGACTGCCTAAATATTAAGCCTACCGGTAACAGTGTCGTGAATCAAAGTCTTTAGAACACGCAGTATAAGGAGATCCCTTGAGCTCTACTCGAGACATCAAAAGTTCCATGGCCAAGGTCATTCCTATTCAATGATCTCTAGAGATTGTAGTTATAGTCTAAAACGTAAAGAAAATGACAGACGATCAAAACAAAAGTTATTTTCGGGATCGTCCTGAAGTAAGACTTATTTCAAGCGACTCATCCTTTTTTTAGTTCGCGCCATTTTGAGAGCCAAAAAACAATAAAGCCCCATGCTCTCTTTCGAGTGTCTTTTGGCCCGATTCCCGCCAGCTGTGCTAGAGAGCACTCAACACCTCAAACCGAGCCTGGGACTTTAATATAATTAAGCACATAATTAATATGATGCATATTATATGCAGCATAGAATATATATAACACCCCTAACTAGTTAATATCATAATCTGCTCACAAAGAGAAGAAAAAGGAGAACGACTCTCCGAATATACAAAATAGAGGGCGCCATCCAGAGAGTTATGATTTTTTTAGTTAAGGGTGATATACGGGAGTAATGGAAAGTTAGGGCAAAAAGTTTGTGAAAGAGGATTTATTCACGTGTGGTCATATGCAAGAAATTTAAAGTTAGGGCATTTTCGAG
>SCLD01080380.1:0-14867 GCA_004367895.1 Oikopleura longicauda | reverse complement strand
AAGAGTCATTTCTGGACAAAGATCAAAAGCGAATGGCTGAATAAAGTTTTACGGATTTTTTTAATTTGAACTTTCAATCTTCAAACTTTTACAATCATAATGATAATGAATGATTACTTAAATGACCGTTATTTTCTGAAAATGGCCGTTATCCAATACCAAAATGACCATATTTTTTAACTAAAACGACGGTTATGAGGCGAAAATGGCCGTTAGATTTATGATCACAATGACCGTTAGTTCATGATTAAAATAGCTAAGGAAATGACCGTGAGTTGAAAACACAGCCAAAAATAATGTTATTCCTCGGATAAAAAACGATCATTATGGTTACCGACAACGGTTATTTTGGTAGCCTTCCATGAGGATGACTGTAGAATTCTTTAATCAAAAGTGGCTGTAACTTTGGATCGGACCCGTCAATTAGTGCACAGTATCACTTATAAAGTGTCAACTCTATGTCATTAACGTCCGTTTCGATGCTTTCTTGATACTTGACCTTGAGTCTATCATTATTTCCCTATCACCGTTTCTTTATTCAAATAATCCTTATCCAAATAAAATGGCAAATAGAAGTACGTCGCATGCCATATAATAAATGTTTTTATATCATTTTTATGAGTAACATAAACACAGTCAGACGATCGGATCGCTACTGTACTGTAGTCTCGGCCTCACAGAGTGATCATCATCATCGTTCTTATGGTGACGGCGGTTAACGAGAGATCAAATAGAAACTAAAATCGAAAATTTTAATATTTACTTTTTACCATTTCATCTTCACTTTTTTCGATTTTCGTGTTGTGGTTAGGATGTCCATAGTCGCCGAGCGAAGCGAATGGTTCGGACCACTTCCGGTGATGACGAGATCATCAATTTTTCATTTCCGGTCTACAAATTACTACCAGTTAGTTGAAAATCTGCGTCAGATGTGTTGTTCAAAATATACGTTGGTAAATTTAAAGCGATTTTGAACCGACTATAGACACCCTATATTGGCCACTTTTTTTATAATTACATCAATTTGGTGAAATTCTGCGAAAGATTATGGTCTAGACAAGGGGACCCTAGCATTTCCTGTGTCTTTGACATTGACTTTGTTAAGTATTGTAATTTATCCAGCTTTAGATCGTTTCCTTTCTTTTTATCTGGCACCAAATACTTTGGCGGGAGCGTTAATTTACTGTGAATATTCGTATTCATATATAGTATATTACAGTAAGTTATTATAACTGTTTTCTTATTCAGCACAATCCAAACAATAGAACTTCCTCGACGCTATTGGCCCATTCCGTTTCAAGCTCTGAAATATCACTTGTCATTAAACACGATTTGATTCAGAAGGACATTTTTATAAAAAAGTATTTTGAGAGTTCATAACTATAATGCAAGAATATCGAGAAAGGTAAGAACTAACTCCCACGAAACAAAATGGCGCTTGAAACGCCAGGGGACAGAAATCCAATTTACCACCAGGGGACAATTGGCGCTTCAAACGACATTTTTAAAAGCACTAAAGATTTTGCAGCTGGGGCGATGCCTAGTGCAAGTTGAAAATGGCATTTCAAACGCCAATTTCTGGGATTAACTCGGGCCGATTCATAGAAAAGTTATCTGCCTTTGATAATTGTTATGAAATATTTCGGTTGTCACTGAATGCGTTTTTATGAAAATAATTAGATTTTTACATTTTTTGGTTTCAAGTCACGAGTTTTGATTTTGAGTAACGAGCTCGCAAGCGGGTTTTCTAGATTTGATTTTAAATCTAATCGGGGCACGAGTCGGATAACGACTCGGATGGCAAAAATTCAACTCTGGAAAAACTTCCCATAAATTCTCTTGCGAAATTGTTTCGGAAATTAGATACATTTTGTGAGTTTCAACTTTTTAGGTGGACGCCGAGCAGAGGTCAATGTAAAGACCATGCAAGTCAGCATGCTTCTCCATCACCAATTATTTACAACAAACCTCAAAAAGAGAAAGATGCCGAAAAAGACAGCGAAGACAAATATGGGTAAGTTAACAGTCGCGATACGTGTCGGCGTTTTTCGCCAAGCAGCACCAAAACAAAAACTTTGGAAACCGGCAATGATAGTTTCAAATTTTTCGTATACCGGAAATGAACCGGAATTTGAATTCCAGTTGTTCATATAGTGGGTGCTGGGACTTGAAAACGTCACGTGGAGGGTCGTTGACTTCGAATCGTGATCGTTAAGGACTAAAATAATCCAGACTAAAACCCTTTATTTTTTCAAAACAATGTCGGAAATGGTCGGATCCGACTCTTTCCGACAATGATTTCGCCAATGAAATGGGTTGGGTCTGGGCCACTTTTAAGGTTTTTTCCATTTTTAACCACAATACTGTTCAGGGAAATGTTTTACCAGAATTTCATTCCTTACATTGCATTGCAAGTGAATGATCATCATGAACTACATGCAATTGCAGTCCGATTGGGAATGAATGAATATCAATTCGCAGCTGTTCTTGGAGCTGTTTCCAATAATCTCCTCACCAAAAGGTGAATATTCGACCACTATCTGTGAAATGTTGGGCTCGTCGGAGAGAAATATAGGGGGTACCAGCTGAGACTGTGTCACATGGTCTCGTGTTGAACCACATCAGAGTGTACCACCTTGTCTAGGATTGAACCATATGAACCAGGGTTGAATCATATGAAAACGGTACACTCTGATGTGGTTCAACCGGAAACCAAGTGACTCAGTCTCATCTGAAACCCCTTATATTTCTGGACAAAATTCGAATTTTTTTCGAAAATTTCAATTTTTGGGAACTGAGCTAGCATCATTTATGGACGGAAAATATGAAACACTTTTCAGTCTGTGTTTTATCTTCAGAAATGACGCTAGCCAAACTCCAAGAAAATGAATAAGCACCGCGTAGAAAAAAGTTTTGACGCTGAATAAGATTATTTTAGTCAAGTGATTTTGGAAAATTGGAGAAATATGCATGAAGACATCGGCGAAGAAGATCTGCTGAAGAAACTAGAACTTGTGTTCACGAGTCTTCGCCGACACGATCTTGCTCATTCGATTAAAACTTCAAGAAAATGTGTGAAAAAACGAAGAAAAGAAGAAGAGAAAAAAGAAGCGGAAAGAAAGCGCCGAGAAGAAGAGGATGAAGACCTAAGAAGGTGTGCCGAAATTGAATAAAATTACGTCATCATTAAAACGTCATAACCGCGTCAATATGTCATCACAAATTCATTATGACATTGTAAAATCATGACGTCATCGTTTCATCATCCCCTGGAAACTTCTGAATCAAACTATTGGCAATACATTTCATTTTAATATATTTTTATTGCATGAAAATGAGTGCTAGCAAACAAAGGCTCAAAGTCATCAATGTCCCAGCATCGTCTGTCATTTTGCAGGCTTCCATCTCCGATTGACCAGCGCAGATAAATCCGTGTGCCGACCCTAAACTAGAGTTCAAATTGGATCTTTTAATTAAAACTCTTACCAAGGTCACCGTCAGCATTTAATTCACAAAGGTCTCCTTTCCAGTTGTAGTGTTCAATGACGTCATCAGTCTGGTCTTCGGCATAATTGATTCGCATGTGAACACAGTTTAAATCGTCATATTCTGTTGGTGGAGTATTCTAAAAAACCAAAGGGAAAAAATTGAATCCGAGTTAAAGTTTTTACATACCCGATGCCAGAAGGTTGGAGTATTCTTATTCAAAAGACAGAGCTTGTCTTTGGTCTCTTCTGAAACTGTGACTTTTCAGAGTTTTTACAAATATATACACTGGACAAGGCAAAAGTTGACTACCAAGACAAATGAACAAGTACGAATCGTACTGTACGATGTCTTAAGTTGCCCAGCGAAGCGAATGTTCATTGATCTCGAAAGGATCATTCAGCTAGAAACCAGCTTCTTCGAAACAGAATCATGTAGTTCGAACTTCGAACTAGTTTTAACCTACACTGATGAACTACACTGACCGAAAATTATAAGTCATATAGTCAAACTAAAATTTTCTTAAACCATGACTTCAAAAAACATATTTTTGAAAAGGTTGCGAATTCTAATGTAATCTTTTTATTCCGAAAAAATCATCGCCCTACTTGGCGACTATAGACATCCCGGGACAAAGTCCGTCCGTGAAGACCTGGCGAGAGTCCAGGTTAATGCCGACAAAGCCTAGATCTTCAAAAACTTTCCTGGATATTTCCATCTCCATCCAGATTTCTTGTCTTTTCTATCCAATGAAATCCAATAAACGGCTGGTTCTCGTTCGTACTTTTTTAATTCTTCTACAATTTTTTTCTGTTCTTCAAGACTTGCAATGGTAACCAAGTTCATATTGAATTTTTGACATTCCTTATCATGAGTTTTAAAATTTCCTCTGAATAGACCTGTTTCCGCGAACCATATTATATTGCCCACATAATATATCCCAATTTGAAACTATAGATTTAAAAACTAGAGGAGGTACCAGATGAGACTGTGTCACTTGGTCTAGGGACTCTAGACTAGGGTTGAACGGTTTAACTTGAACCACGTCAGAGTGTACCGTTTGGTCTAGGTTTGAACCACATCAGAGTGTACTGTTTTCATATGATTGAATATGAAAACTGACCTGTGAACAATTTTGAAAAATTTGCCAGGGGAAAAGACGTAGGTTATCAAGTCCCAGGAGTTTCGAGATTTTCATGACTCATCGTATAGATTTTTTTCATGACTCATCGTAAGAATCATGAGATATTGATGATATGATAATTTTAAAACTCTGTTCCTTATATGCGGCAGTCTGGTTTTTATATTCCGCTGCTTCGGGTAAAACTGCCATGTAGTCGGTCGTGGAGTTTGTCTCGAAATTATACCAAGACCATGTTAAAGGTTCTCTTGCTGAAACCAAAGTCGCCCAAAAAAATAAAATCAATTTCATTTTAAAATTTGAAAAAAAAATATTCAAATTAAACTTTATGAATTTTCTGTTGTATCAACGAACCAAAGAGAACCCAAATAAATTTATATGGACTGAACAAACAGAAAATGCGTCAATTTTAAGCATGGTTGACATTTCTAAGCATCCCGAACGATGAATTCACCATCTGGAGCTATAAATTCTCAAAATCCAAGCTTCAAAATGAACTTGAGTCAAATAAGGCCACCATGATTCATAACAAAAAATGGCCGCTAAACAGGTTCCGAATGGGGGTTTCTGGTAATTAAAAACAGCCTTTTTTCTAAGATTCACTATAATATTTCGGTTATGGAGACCCCTTTGAACACAAAAAAAGCTAACAAGCGATGCAACTTTGAAGTCGTTTCGTAATCATTCCGATTTCATTATTCTAAGTTATTATTTCTTTGGAAGCTTATTTGGTTTCAGAAACAGCCGTAAAAAGGATGATTTTCGTATCATAAATATTACTTATATTTATACCGTATTCAATTATCTTAAAACATCGAATTTATTCTCGAATTTTTCAGTGCTTCAAAATCCAAAATTTCTCCAAAAGACTTTTTATCTGTTTTCAGAAAAATTTTGAGAATGAAACTTTTTTTAATTCAAACAACGTTTGCGTTGCCCATATGGTATCGCTTGTCCAATCCTGGCGAAGGATGGGAAAACGGAAACCAATTTAATTCACAGTTAGAGACCAGTCAAAAACCACAATCTTCGGGCTTCCAAACTACTACAATGGGTGGTTTTGTACCCTCAAATGGATATAATTTACCATCTGTTGGTGAACCGGTTGTATCTGAAACAGTCAAAATTCAAACTGACGGCGAAAAAGAAGTTCAAACTGACTCAGATGCACGAATTGTAAGTTTCTTCATAGCCTATAAATCTTAGAACATCATGGTAGTATGTGAACCAAGTAAAAATGCAAAATTTACCAACAACTTTAAAACTGCTCAACAGGATCATCACAAAACAACGTAAATAATGTACAATATTGTCACTTTTTTGGTCAACATTATTTTCGAAGCGTAGCGTAGATCAACCGAATGAAAATAAAAGTGACCATTTTTGTCATTGTGTCATGTTTTTTGAAAACTACTATATAAATACATGTTAAAATGATTCCCATTATTTCTGTAGTGTTAAAAAACGAGTCCATAATGTTTGACCAAAAACCAAGACTGTTTTCAAAAAACATGACACTATGCAATCTAGTTCATCCCTGAAATCTGGAATTTTTGACTTGATAAGAGGATTCAAAGCTTTTGAGTGGGCGGACAAGCGTTGTATAGACCATTTATTTATCCTTTTTAGGGCATTTTCGCATCATCTCCACATCACTTGGGAACAAATAGTCAATATCAGAATCCATATGGAAATGGTGATTTAGTTAGCGGTGGATGGTGGACTACAACCAATTACAATTACCCGTTCGACTTTTCTGGTTGGCTGTTCAATTCTCATTTTCCATACACAAGACAATACAATCCGTACGATGTCAATGATCCAGCAAATCAAAAGCCGGTGAATACCGCTGGCTTCAGACAAACTCAAAATGCTCAAAAATCGTTAAACCAAAACGGAATACTTTCTGCAATTTCCGCTCTCGAGGGCTAGTATGACTATGTCATATGATTCATATGATATGAACTAATAAAATGACTATTATAATATAATAAATTATTAATAATTGAAAAATTTTGGATTTCGTATAAAAATCAACTTAAAACTTATTTTCCCTGATTTGTTCCCATGGTTGGGTGCCCCAGAGGGTGTTTCAGATGTGTCGCGGAAAAAAATGTGTGAAATATGGAACGGTGGTGAAACTGAGCGAAAATGCGCGAATTCGCTTTTCAAAAACCGATTGTCACTTGTGGGGTATGCAGCATACCGTATGGTCAGAGGGCTGACACACTCAATTTCCGGAATTTCGGGTTTGATTTTTCAAATCACGTGTTATTTCTCAATGATAACGTCGACATAAGACGTATTCACTTGGTTAGAAAATGACAAACATTCGATTTATATACTCTCGACGCTTATTCATTTATCCTATGATTCATAGGCTATGAATCCTACTTTAAACTTTGACGTTCAAAGAAGTAAGAACCTCATATACTTTATATTATATTGAGTAACGCCCTTCAATTTAGTAATGACTTACATACTCCATAACTTAAGCTATATATTACATATAATATGTAAGAACAATTATATTATATTGCAAATATTGGAAGCTGGGGATTAAACTGCCCATGAGTACATTTTCCATAATCATTGAGCTTTGAAAAAAAGCCGACGAATAATTGTAACAATTAAATTGTTCGATGATGTTCAAAATTTTATTTCGCAACTCTTATCAGTTACCAGTGATCCAGCAGACTTTTTTTGGATGACGGTGAAAAAATTATTGCGATAACGAACTGTCATAGGAAATCAAATTCATATCAACGGTTGATAATCAAACTGTTTAATACGGTATGTTACAAACTGTATGATAAAGTCATGATAAGGCAAAATATTCGGGCCTTTCAGACGAAATTTCGAACAGGCCACTTAATACCATAGACAACGGGGTTCAAGATTTCACCGCCTCCTTTTGACCACTTGGTGCACCAGGAAGAGAATGACGAGACCGGAAACATAGAAACATAGAGACGACCAAGAATTGAATCCGAGTTGTGAAGTTGGTTTCAGGCATTCTCGATGTTTTGTCGATGTCGGGCATACGATATGCCACATACCGGCGGTCATATCGGACAGATCGATGTTGAAGTAAAAGCCGAATTCATAAATTGCAACTGCAACATATCATGTTTTCAATTTCATATGGACTTAAGTATTTGAAAGTTTTATCAAACTTTTCAATTTCTCGATTTCCAACTACCATTGAGCAAGGGTGAATTGTGTTTAATGGCCAAACTTAAAATTTAATTTTGGGGCGTGGAAGAGTATAAACACTTTTGGTGCTTGTGAGATGATTCAGGATTTATAAGGCAGCCCGACTTTCAGCGAATTCATCACTACCGCTTTATCGACCCAGAATTCTCGGACTATTTCCATCTGAAGTCGTTTCAATATGATAAAATCGTTTTTATGAATAAGTTTTTTTCTTATAAAAGCAATTTTTGTGTCAACACACGGAGATTTTCCGATTTTCAGATTACATTGATCCTTCGAAAATCGTCGAAATAACTCGAATTTTCCGATTTGTAAAAAACAACGATATTTGAAAAAAAAGTTCCGAAATACTGTCTTCATATACTTTAGAAATGAAGCAATTTACGGTCGTTTTGATATGTTTGATTTGTATGCCAACCCAAGGAGTTATGGACCGATTCGACCAATGGTCAAGCAGACGCCAGAAACGTGATTTACTTGGGTACAATCGACATCAAAATATTCTATTTACACATGCACGCTCTGATCGACGTTTGTTTTCAATATCAAATTTTTACTTAGGGTGTAAACCAAGCTGAAAATAATTTTTCGGTAATGTTGAGGCTTGAAGAAGTCGCATGAACTTTGAGTAAGCATATTTGGTATCAGGACAAAAACTGGTGCAGGTAATTTGGAAATCTTACAACAGATTTTTTTCTCGAAATGGTTTACACTCTATGCAGTTAGAAACCGAATCACTTTAACCAATTAAGGTCATGCATCTGACTCGTTGTTTGCAGAAACTTACCAAAATGAAGGCTCACGACAAGCTGAAATGCAATTCAAAGAAGATCAAAATATTCTTAAAAGGATTCGCTATTTGAAAACGAAATGTATATGTCGATTATATTGCCGAGGTTTGAAGTGACAAAAAAACATAATAATCACAAAATGTTATTTCAGGTTCGAGGAAAGCTTGTGAAGAATTAATGCAACTCGAAACTACAATTTCAACCTAACCAACCTGTTCTTATCCTGTCGACTTTTCAGTTCTTTTACTGGTTCCCAAGAAATAGGACTGAGAAATAAGTCTTGATTTTGTGTCCAGATTTTCGACCCTTTTTTTGACTGTCATTTTTGAAAACCTCCACGGTCAAAAAAATGCTTTTTTTGATGTGACAAAGTTGGAATCTAACTTGGCTGTGGAATGTAATTCGCTGCACTTTCTGTTAAAAATAAATTTGATATTACTTCATCTTCCATGATAGCATTACTATATTTTATCTGATTTGAGGGTTGCTAGTAGCAACTTGCTACGGAACCCTCAAATTTCGATAGTGAAAATTATCATCTATTGAGGCGATAGATGTTCCAAACCAGAAAATTCATAACTCTCACCCCAATTTATGACCGTAATCATGAATAGCCTATTTAGTCACGGTAAACCTTAAGAACTGACCTCAACTCAAATTCAAGACTGTGTTCTCGACACTTTTTGGACCGAGAGATCAAGAGGACCGAGATGCCGAGAGATTTTTGTTGACAAAATGCCGAGAGATCTTTGTAAAAAGTCGAGAGATGTTTCCAAAGGCCGAGAATTGTTTGTCAAAAAGAGGCCAAGAGTTCCGGCATATAAATAAAAGACAAGGTTAAAAAGCATATGCTTTTAGATCTTATATGTTCTTATCATAATGCGAATGACCAGAAAGTAAGATAAATGGAAAGTATGAAAGTAATTAAATCAGATTTACTAAGGAACTTATAATTCGTCAATCCAATTTACGTGCGGGAGGGTTCCGAAAAGGAATAAAATACTAAGTTCCGGGTTGACCTGCGATCGACAGGACTGATAGGACTTCGAACATGCATCTTCATTCAAATGGTCAGTTATGCTAAGATTGTATTTCCAGATTTGAAGAAAACCCGTTTAAAAGTCCCGCACCTTGGTACAAGGGTTGATGTGCGTCAAGAATGTTTAAACATGAATCTCGGTACCGCGGTAAGTACATGCCCTTGCGAAGTTCCCTGACACTCCAATCCTATAGGTATCAAAATATGCAAAATTAAATACTCTTTTATTAACTCGTTATTTGCTGTCATCTCACGAAACCGCCCGTCCACGCAAAATTGAAAAAAACATTAAAATAGATTTAGAAATATTCAAAAACGTTTCGAATTTTAGTTTTCATGAACAGCGTCGGTTGAACTATTTATGCAACTAACATATTGACATTTGATTGGTTATATTGTTTTTGATAATAAAAGAACAGAGCTAAATCTCTTTTCCGGTTTTTCGAAGATCTTTTGGTCGTTTCATGGGCTGTTTTGAGTTTTCAAGCCGGTAATGGATGAAACGTCTGTGGAATCGTCTCCACAATCAAGGATTTGTTTAAGATTCCGCTCCCAGATATTCATTCTGTTTGTCATCTGAAAATCAAAATCAAAATTTTGACCAAATTTCATACTCATAATTTTGTTATAAGAAGTGTGTCTGGAGCTATTAACCATACTTTTCGGAAAATGGTTTATCCACACCAATACTGTATTGAGGCACGTAAACCACTAGAAAAACTCGTGATTGGAGCTGTGAAAACAGATTAACAATCGAAAAAACGTTGAAATTCAGGTCTAAGTTTATTCACATAGACTCTTGATAATGAGACACAGTTAAAGGGGGCGGTATAATTGGTCACAAAATCATCCAAATTCGAAAAATTACCCAAAACCAATACTCATACATTTTCTTTCAAGCCCGATTCAAAATGACCTGAAGTCAGTCTTTTAGAGAAAAAATCTCATGACAGGCTTATTCCAAAAAATTGAGACTTACTTTTTCAAGTCGACGTTCACAAACGGTTGCAGTAATATGTGCATTTAACCATTCAATATTTTGGGTGGCAAGTTCGGAAACAGCTTCACAAGTCTCAGTTTCAACATTTTTTAAGAATGAAACGTGGTAATTAGAAACTGGAACACCGCATCTTTTCAAGGCTTTCTTAAGTTTCATGCCATGTTTTGTACATTTAACGGTCCATCTAGCATGAAATTCCTGATCTGATCATGTGAGACTACCAAAAGACTGACCCATATTCTAAATCACCCAAGCCCTTACCCTTAATCTTATTTAGAACTGTTCGATATATTTGATCATAGATTAAACCGTCATTTTATTCAAACATCGGTTATTTTGGTCCACAAAACGGCCATAATCATTTTGATAGTCATTCCTGATAACTTTGGTCTATGTTTACCATTAAAAGCAGGACTATTTACAATATGAGAACAGCCCGCAAAGAGTGCAATGACTGGATCTGGAAGATCGATTGCGACCACTAAGGTGGCCAAAAGGGCCACAGAAATTTTCATCTTAAAATATTGTAAAAAAATTTAACAAATTCACATATTCATACAAATTTTCATTCTGAGAAAAAAAAAGTTTTTCTTTTTATTTTTTTTATCTTACTTCCGAAGTTTTACTGAAGATTGTTCAGAACCGGAGTTTTTGTATTGGATATTTTATTGCTGAGTTTGGGTGGCGCAAAATTATTACAGGGAGGATCATAAAGTCTTTGTGACGCTGTCAAATTGCCGAGAAAGAAATCAATCGTCGAGAAGAACTCTAAACCCAAATTGCCATGTTAAGGTCTTGTTTGAAACTGTAATCTCATTCATGGTGTGAGCCATAATTTATAGGCCATTTATAAACAGCTTATTATAAGGAAGGAAAGTTTCGAATCAAAGCTTCCTTTTGACGTCACCTATTGGCCGAACAAATTTGCTGACAGTGACCCAAATAATCACCTGTGATCGAAAATGACCTCAAATATCTCTTAATGGCCTTGTTTTTTATTTGAATACTTAGTTTTCAAAATGAGTTCGGATAAGTCGTCGTTCAAAGTGTTTGGGTAACACTGACAATGCGACAGGGGGAAACCATGGCGTCATACCATCAGTGTGTATAATTATGATATATGGTATTTCTTCGTTTCTCATCACCTCAAATGCGGTCCCTCTTATCTTGATGAACTGACGGTTACCGCGATTTAATTATCTGTCAAAAGATCTGAAAGTCCTGTTTTAATCATCACTCTTGCAATTTTTGTCAATTCAACTTTGCGCAAAAACGTGAAAAACTGACATAAAAAATGGTTAAAACTGAATTTTTGGAATTTTTGTGAGGGCGAAAAATATTTGAAGAATGTTTGAAGTGAATAGTTAAATTGTAAAGTGGTCGCTCCGGAAACTTTTTAGTGCAAAATTTAGTGGCGGACCATTCAGTCACTACCGTCATGGGCAGGTTAAGGATGATTATTCGAAAAATCGATAATTTTGAAATTGGATCTCCCGCTATATATGGATCACGCTCTCTAAGAGATTGGAGAGTACTGATTCACGTTTGGCACCGTGACCAAGCAGCTGTACATATTTGAATCATTTTATATATACGCCACAAAATCTACAGTCTCTCAGCTTTTGAACAATATAATTTCCATGATTATATGATTTTTGGGTCACCGTCTAGTTTGATCAAATAATTTTCTCTCCCGATTAACTTATAAAATATGGTTTTACGCATAGGTTATCATCTTTTAATCCTTTTTGACGATTCTATATGATGAAGTTTGATCACTCATATCATATCACTCATATCACTAATTTGAATGCATTATCATCACCACAGATCGCCAGCGAAAAGTTATACAACTAAAATGAACATCCTTAACCTGCACTAAACGGTAAGATAAGTCTAACTTTTGAAGATCGACGATTCGAGCTGGTTTTACAGAACCACAAGACCCTTAAATGGACTTTTTGAGTATTATCCCTACTACGGATCATGCAAAAGACCCCCAGAACTCCCCCTGAAATTTTTCAGGTGATTTGTTGGCAACCTCCGCTTCGACCGGAACTAACCGGAAACAGGTTTAAATGAAGAAAATTAACTCATAAATATTAAGTGAAGGCATTTTTTCACTTCTTGTCAAATTTCTGAAGATTATCTTGACCAGAAGTGGACCAAAAGTAGATGTTTTATAATGATTTTGAAAGTTTTGAGGACTGGTTTAAACATTTACCCTTACTCATACTTATCCATGACTCATGATCATTATCTCATATTATGGCCCGAACATCGTTTGGACCTTCAAGATCAAAATCATGATTTTCCGGGGTATCCACTCTTTTATTTAGCGAATAATGTATAATAGGAATGTCTGTTATAAGAGTTTGCTATCGACTGTATTGGTTCCGCGATTAGATAAACATTTTTTGAAAAGAACTATTTCAAACTCTCTCATCTTAGAATTTATTCAATACCATTTATACCAAATGTGACCTGTATAGGTAGATTTTTTCAAGGTCGTTCTGGAGAGCAGGCTCGTATCGTGTGGGGTGAACTCTCTCGTATCGTGAGTGTTAAACATCTTTTTGACAATGTTATAATATCATCATCTGGCATTATCAAATGAATCCGGACTTAATTTTCCGGTGAAACCTAGGACAATAAACAACGATCAAAGATTTAAATCACACAAGAAAATTCGCTGACAACATAGTAAAATGGGACGAAATTATAAACTCAAATGTAAATTCGAATGATTACTAATTTTTTATATTTTTCTCTCCAACAAAAGGAACACGGTCGGGAAATCTGAAACAAGATATTTTATCGCCTGCGGATTTGCATGTGATCTGCAATGAAGAAGAACTCAGACCTGAATTGAAGGATTGAAAAATCGTTAACGGTCAGCTGTATCATCAGCTGATCATGGTGATTTTGGATTGAGTTTTATTGAATTCGTCATCGCCGAAATACTAAATTCAGCGAGTTTCAGCCCAATCATTAATAATGACCAAATAACATTGTTCACAGATGAAGTTTTTCCACTTCTACTTATGTGGAACCATCTCAACTGAAAATCATAAAAATGTAAAATTTTAAATTCAGAGCATTTTTTTTGCATTATTTTGATCAAAATAAATGTCGCTGAAAAACTAAGAAATAATCTTACAACGATGATGTCATCAATGAGGAAGATGACATCAAAGATTCAGATAATGACGTCGCAGATTCGGATGATGACGTCACAGATGAAACTAATGATGTCACAGATGCGATTGATGACGTCAGAGATTCGGATATTGCTGTCAACGATTTGGGGATGACGTAACAGATTCCAACGATGAGATCGCAGATTGGAATGATGACTACACAGACTCAGATTAGCACCCATCAGATCAATTTATTCAAATTTGTATGGGATCCGAATCGGATCAAAATTGTATTTTTCAAAAATGTATTTTTTTTTTGAAATACAAAAATTGAATATCAAAATAAAAGGGAAAAATACGAATTTCAAGTGATTCACATCTTTTTCGGGTATTTTGGATTAAAAATAGGTATTAAATTTATACGTCAAATTATACGAACGGAGTTCTTTCTGTCCACCTCTTGGTAAGGTTCTTATCGACAAATCTGAAAAAACGAACTTCTATCCGACAAAAGAAAGAGTTTAGTCTTCTGATTCCGAATTGGTGATTGAAAAATCACTATGACGTCAAATGAGTGAGATTTTGAAGTTTATGTTGGGAGAGCTTACATTGCGAGGTTATTGAGAGGAAAAAAGGGAAAATAAATTCAAATTTTCCAGTACTTCAGTGGAATTTTTTCAACCCATCTGGATTGGAACGGGCTCTGATTTGTAAATATAAGATCAATAATGGTTCGTATTAGAGTTATTCTTCAAAACAATTGAGAACAAAAAGCATTTTACTTACCACAAGCAATAAATTAGATAATTTCCCCGAAATTTCAAAAGATGTCCTTTAATTTTTAATGCAAAAAACTTTGATACGGTATAAATTATACCTGGTTTTATTGGATCGCTAAATGAACAAAAAGGAGTAATGAGGACGTCGTTAAACACGAAAATGAATTTGGTTCGTGTTTCGAAGTTGTTCTCGTTATCGGATTTGATCTTGGACTCGTTCTTATCATTCTTGTGGTCGTTGTTGTTGTTTGAGTATGATACTTTTTCGTTGTAAG
>SCLD01080271.1:0-14870 GCA_004367895.1 Oikopleura longicauda | reverse complement strand
CTATCTTCGTAACGTTAAACATGCCATTTTGAAACAGTCATAACCTAGAGTTCCACCCCTCTCCACCCCAAAATGAATGTATCAATAGACTCAGAATAAGCCAGAATTTAAGCTTTTAAGTTGCTGAAGCTCTTACATGCTCTTACATATTGCTTTGATAGAATTTAAATAAGCGTGAATAACCCTAGTCATAACTTATGGAGCGCAAATTTCCGCAAGATACCATAGGTACCAATCGACTCAGAGTAACCAAGAATTATGTTTTATATAAGTCCCCGATTCCAGCCAACTCTAGCATAATAAGAATAATTAATTCCCAAGAAAAAATCTCAAAACCCGTGAACCATCCTACATTTGATTTTAATTCGAGGAAATGGACTGATCATGAATATATTGAAGACGCTCAATTTATCAATAACTGGAATAAAACTTTTGGTGGTTTTTGGGATAATTTTGAAGCAACTTATCCATTACAGCCATATATACCGACTCTCGTCGTCATGGGTTACAATCTACAGTTAAGGCGGGGCCACCGAACTGCGAACAAACGCAGGTCGAACCAGGGCTCCGTAGGACAGGACGAGGCGTCCTTTGACGGTCCTCGTCCTAGCTCGTCCTCGAGACGAGTGAGGACGACGACGATCATTTTTGAATTCTGATAAGACGAGGACAAGGACAAGTAAATTAAGGTCGTTCTACGGAGGCCTGGTCCGAACAGCTTAGAGGTTGAATATCACGAACAACTAACAGTGCGAACCCGTTCGGTGGACACTGACAAAAGAAATCCAGCTGATTTCATACCTGAGCCTGATATTGTTCAATTTAATTCTATAACAGGATCGATCAAAAACATGGCTATAAGGGCCCCTTATCTTACTTTTTAGATATTTCGAAATTTTGATCGTTGAAAAGATCGAGATGAAAATTATTTCAAATGTCACAATTATTCTGAACTTTTGTATGGAACATATGAATGTAGGTTGATACGCTAAATATGAAAAAACATAGAACTAAAAATTCAAAATCTATTTCAAAATCAAGTATGACACCCTTAAGATGCCGTTCAATATTGCGACGTATCAGAGAGTAAAATTCAATCATATCTGACCGAATCAGAAGTAAAAAATCTTATGGTATTAAAACGACAAAGAATCATTGATATTTTGGTGGCCGATGGTCTCATAATAGACTCAAGCAATATATTATTACATATCGGTTAGTCAAATTAATTGCGTTTTTACCTTTACGAGTGGTACCCAAAATTAGCACATAAAATTATGGGTCACGTGACTAGAGATGCATTTTATTTCAAATTAGCAGATTTACTTTTCCCTTTCAATTCTCTTACAAAAATTTGTTTTCCCTGGTCACGTAATTTATCTTCAAAATAGCACATTTTGATGATTAAAAAACTGCCAAATAGATTTTTTCAAGAGAATTTAACGAGAAAAATAAATTTGATAATTTGAAATAAAATGCATCTTCAGTCACGTGACCCATGATTTTTTGTGCTAATTGGAGGTACCCCCCTCGTACTCAGCTTCGTTGAAAGGTTTGAGTCGCTATCATTTTTAATCGTAAACTTTACAGGTGAAATAATACGTGCATCTTCTTGGACAGGCGCTGAACGTATCGGACTCGATCTCATTCGAGATGAATTTGGTAACATGTATTCCGTCAATGAATTTGTTAAAAATCGTGCAGTTATTTGCGAACAGTTCCCAAAGGCTGTGCATATTACAGACCATTTCAAGCTAATGACGAAACCTTGTTTAGGATTGGGATAATATTTTCCTCCAGAACTTCTCGGCCATTCATTCGCTGGAATATATATTTTTTAAAGTTCAGTTATACGAGGGGTACCTCAAATTAGCTCATTTTTTTTTCGATCACGTGTTAGGACATGCATTAGGACATACATAACTTCAAATTAGACCATTTATTTTTCCCCTTTTCAAATTCGGTTTTATATGATCACGTGGTTTTTTATATCAAAATGTGCTAATTTGAGGAAAACTCACGTGATCATAGAAAACCAAGTTTGAAAATGTGCTAATTTGAAGAAAAATCACGTGATCATATAAAACCGAATTTGAAAAGAGAAAAATAAATGGTCTTATTTGAAGTTAAATGCATGTCCTAACACGACATCGAAAAAAATGAGCTAATTTGAGGTACCCCTCGTAATAATTATAATTCATATAAATAAATATGATAAAATGAATAATCTCTTTCAAAGAATGCTACTGTTTTTGCAAGAGCGATGCAATTTCCATTTGGTTGGTAATGATGTTGCCGATTATTAGTCTTTGCATATTCACTGGTCTCATACTTTTGATAAAAACTTTAGACATAAAATTAGGGGGACCGGTAAATGGGCCTGCATTATAAACCTCTTTTTGGAGCACTTTTAAGGCAGCGTTCTTTAGCCCCTAGATTCTTAGGGCTACATGCAGTGTACACCTGAACTTATGACTTCAAAGATAATTTTAAATTATTTTGTATTTTAAAAAAATATTAAATGTTGATGACGTAAAAACCATTATTCAAAATGTGCTAATTTGAGGAAAAATCACGTGATAATAGAAAACCGAATTTGAAAAGGGAAAAATAAATGGGCAAATTTGAAGTTTAATGCATATCCAAACACGTGATCGAATAAAAAATGAGCTAATTTGAGGTACCACTCGTATGCAGGATTATGAAAAAATAAACAACTTTAAACATATAGACTCGAGAATATAGGGAAGAATCGGTCACTCAAAGAGAATTGCAGTTAGTTTGACTCAGTACTGGACATAGGTCTTATCCTCAAAAAAAAAATGAGTTAGACTCAGACTCTACAATCTCAGTTATTTCGGGGTTTAACCGATTTTTTCTCGATCGGAAATGGGTTAACCGAAAAACCAGTCAAGATGACCGAAATAAAAAAAGTAAGATACGACTCCAAAAAAGTCGGGTATAAACTATCGACTGTGAAATTTTCAGACCTTGGCTACATCGTTCACTATTAGCCGCTGTAATGCTAAGTATAACCTATATAACCTGTATAACTTATACAAAGATCCTTGCGGAAAATCCTTGATTAAGATCACTCCTCAACTTTTATTAAGAAACTTAATAAATTAATTTGACTTGATGTTAATATATATTCAGAACGTATATTCATATACGAATTTTTACGAAACTTAATATACGTATGTTAATATATGTATGTTTATACAATTAAATTTTTCGGTGATTTTCGATGAATGTATTTGAATTAAAAATTACGCAAACTTGAGTTGCCTCTCGCGGATTTCGCGCATTTAGCCCTTGGAGTCAAATACGGTATTTGAAATTGATATCATATATAAAAACGACAAATTGTGTTAGAATTATAATTTGGATAGTTTCAACGTCCTATGGACTTCAAACTTTGAATTCCTTAAATGCAATGGATATTATTTGTCACCGTTCTTCTATCTAAAATATGCTTCTCATATACAGCCAGAAGTGGTCAATTTTCGACCGAAAGAGGTCAATTTTCAGCCAGAAGTCGGTACAGCTTAACCGATGATTTGCGCAGTTTGATTCAATGTGTTGCGATGACCCTATCAAGTGGAAATGACCCTGAAATTGTTTGCTTTTCTCAGATAAAATTTTCAAAAGCTTCAAAAAATTTCAACGTTTTCATAGGTTTCTCCAAAAACTAAAACTGAAAATCCTTTGGTACGCCGAAAACGCAAAAACGGAAGCTGTAGATCACCATGTCAATTAGTGTCAATGCTGATGTCACTGAGCAGATTAGAATATAAAATGGCAAAAATTCTCCAGCAAAGTTCAACCTGACCACAATTGCACGGGAACTTCAGACCAGGGATGAAAGAACAGTAAAATTTTCAGAACTGTTCTAGAACATCTGTTCTGTGTTCTTTCATCTCCGGTTCAGACACTGATCTGAACCGGTTATTCGAGTTAAAAATAATTCATTCAACTTACAAAAGTTCACGATGTCGCTAGTGCACGGGTCTCATCGTCGTGTGATCAAAAATCGAATACAGTGTAGTTGGTTTGCAACTTGGTTGCTCGCGTTCACTGACAACTATAATACGATTTGGTTTGTTTGAACATTACCATAAGTATCAACCAAAATTATTATTTTAATGAGAGAACAATTCGATCCAATGTAAAAACTAAAAAGCCTTTAACAGTTGCGCTTTTTTTTTTGGCACTGTAGAAGTCAATTTTGTCCATATCTTCACTTGTGGTGATGATATCCAAAAACTGTCCACAAGGATTCCCCCGTTAAGTTTAACCGGAAGTGAACCGGAAATGACGTGAATTTTCAATTTTAGTCGAGTATTCAGTCGAGTTTCAACCTATATGATATGTGTCAAAAAAAGTTCGAGTATCAAGTAGAAAAAAAGCGCAACTGTTAATACATTATGTTAAAATTTCAAGTTTAAATTCTCATGACCTGACTTATTTCTGAAAATGCGATTTTTTCACGTTGTAAAATCATTACAAATTTTTAAATCATAATATTTCCAGTGTAAACTTAACCCTCCACGCGAGCAACCAACGATGGTTCCTCATGAAATACCTTCGTAAACCATGCAGCGCCATCATCAGCTTTTACTTTTCCTTTACTTTTCCTTAATATAAAAAACGTTTTATAAAAAAATGTTTTGTTTTGATAACATACTATCGTTGAATTTGTTTCGTACCAAAATCCCGTTACCGACTCAATATAATTTAACAGTTACCCTACCGCTTGGCCATATTCTTGCCAAAGAGCTTAAAAATCGAATTTCAAGGCATTTAACATTCTTGGATCTCTAAAATCCCCCCAAGACTCCCCTTTAAATTTTGAGGCACAACTTTTGGTGCCTTCCGATTGGACCGGAAGTGACCGGAAAATTTGCATTGTAAAAGGTTCACGAAAGCTTTAATAACGCTGTTTTTGTCACGTGGTTTGATACAAATTTTCCGATAAGAGCCTAATTGTTTTCTCTTTCATCTGAGAGTGACATTTTGACGTCTATAGGTCCCTTATACGAGTCCCAAAAAGTCCGTTTACTCATTTTGGCCATAAAATGACCAAGCAGCAGGGTGGGGGTAGGGTAGTGTGGTAGGGACCCTACCGTAGGGTGACTGTTAAAACAAAGTTTTTAATTCTATTTCATTATAAACACGGATCAAAATAGACAATGCTACATACTTTTTGCTATGTTACTAAGTCTATGTAGCAACATATAACGGTCTGACGATTTATTATTATTCCAAATAACTGACTTTGAAAAATAATTTTGAAATAACAGTTGTGAAATAGTTTAAGTTAAAATTTATTTGCGAGTTTTCAAACAAATTCTACATATATAGGTAATTATGGAGTTGCTGGAATAGTAAAATAATTATCAGAAAAAAATTCAGCTACCTCGAAAACCAAATTCAACGGATTTATTAAAAACCTTTTTACGGAATGTGCCTTCTCAAATTGAGTTTCCGTTCAAACCGTTTATTGTTTGTTTGTTTATTTCGTTGCGCCCTAGCGCGAGTTAGAAAACCCGGCAGGCGACTTAATTTACAGAATAAACAGTCGAGACAGAACAGCAAAATAAATACAGTTGAAAGTTGAAGAAGTTGGGAAGCACATCATTCGTAAATGATGTGAAGGATTAAAAGATGCATCATTGTGTAGACTGCTCTGGGGGATAAACCAGATTCCGGATTATTTCGAAGACCATAGGTTCCGCCGATTGATACTTGTGCCTACGGCCGTTCTTCACAGTTAACCCACATCACGTGGGTGACGGCCACTTGTGCCGCTATCAGGGTTTTTAAGAACCAGAATGGTTCTCACATTACCCTCCAGTGCATTTCTTCGTAGGTAAAACAACATTTTATTTCAACCTTGCTTCAGTCTAGATCAACGTAGTCACTTTAACATTTTATTTAACAACTAATGCTCAATCAGCTGGTGAATTCAGTAGCAGTCACCTTTTCTAGAGTCTAAATCGAAACTCATACAGATGCAACTATTCAGGCCAATGTTTAAGCCGATCCTAACCTACTGCTATCCCGATTTTAAATTTAACAACAGCTGCAAAATAAATAACCTTTATTCACATACTCGAGTGTTATGGCAGAAAATAAAGGGATTGTTTTTTTCCCCACTAGGACCATGTGGCAGGTCAGTGGCATTCGTAACAGATGCATCAATTTCTTATCCAAGGATCACTCGGTTGAGCTTGTCTATGGGATGTAGCTTCGTTGCAGGCGCTGGCCTTTTGTCCGGGAGCAAGTCCTTGCCCTGGAACAAGTTGGCTTTTGATAGCACCATTATCGAATGTTTGGAGGCACCTACATCAAGTTCGGTGAAGCTCATCCGTTTTTTGTTTTTGCCCAACACAATTGAGCTCTTGCCGGTCCATTTTCGCTGTTCTGCATTAAAAGCAGGGTGAGACACACCATAGACACCGACGGCTTCAAAGAGTACCAAGTGCTCTCTTTTGTGTGACCGGAAATGACTGTTCTCGTCATCGAATAGTTGTACAGATGCATCTTTAGCCTCCATCTTGCCAATGACGTTAAGGTCCCGAAAATGATGATTCTCTAGGGCTTGTTTGACCAGCAATAGCAATTTTTCAAGCTCCAGAAAGATGCATGGCGTCGCACCAGAGCAGTGAGCCGAAACTCCCTCTCTGAGCGCTTCCCACAGCATATATTCTATGAACTGAATCAGATCATCCTTGCTGAGAAGCCATTCTGCGATGTCCTTCATACTGAGCACTTCAGACAACAGCTGTAAGCTTTCAAATTTGCAAGCTAAATGGTTACGAGTTAAATTTTAGTATTTGTGACAATCGCTGTTACCTGGCCCAGATTCTTTATTCGGGAATACTTCTTTTATTCGCGCAAGTTTTTCATTAAGATGACATATTTGGCACCCCTTGCGGCAATCTAGTGCACCCAATTGATCGACTAGACACTCATTAGATGCATCTTTGGCCATATCACTTAGAACGTTGATTTTAAGCATGAGTTGCTTTATCTCTGAATGAACACGTGATTAGAGCTAAAACTCATGGCCCTTCATGACCACTCATGACCAGTGTTCTGAGCTGATGCATAACGGTGTTATAACTCACCCTTCATTTTCTCTGGAACTATGACCTTGAGAAGCTCCACTCTATTGTCTTCGTTTGATAAAGATGCATCAATGGGATCATCCTGGACTGGACCAGGTCGAATGAGTGCTATTTCTACCCAAGATCTGGTCATGACCATGTTTGTGGCTCTGACCTTGGCTACATCACGAATTCTGATTGTACAGAAGTCGTTGTAATCACGCCCTCTAAGACAGCTGTCGAACTGAAATTTACAATTTTACCGAACTCACAATTATTCCGCTTTAATTCTTACCACGATCTTTGCTACCATATTGAAGTTTGAGTTAATCATGACTGATAAACTTTTGTCATTTAGAGATGCATCTTTGACTTGACAAATGTCGTCCCCAATCTCAGAATCAGATGCGAGAGTCGACCGACATGGAGATCGCCATTCAACCAAATTGGAGCTGTCCAATTCCATTTTGACCAAGGCTTTGTCTCCGGATTTATTCAGCCACCATTCACGCTCCCTTTTTTGTCCAGGGGTGACCTCAATAGATGCATTTTTGATTTGCGTTGAGTTTTGAGGCCCCACTAAATTATTATACTTAGATCAGTTTATGGATGTAGAAAATGAATAGAATTTAGATAAGTTCTGTAATTACCGTGTCCAAAAAAGCCATGACCATCATGTAACCCAGGTCCAAACAATTCAGATCCATCCGGTTCAATTGAGCTAATATTGTACGAGGCAATTCGTCCCTCGAGTTCTGTAGAACATGCTGGAGGGTTGAATACTTCCATGTCCACTACTTCACCCTTGGTTTTTCCTTTTCAATCAGAATCGTTGGCCGACCCATCATTAGAACGAGAAAAGACACCGGATTCTGTGGTGCGATCAAGTTTATAGGACTGGTCGAGTTCTTGTTTGCCACCTTGCTCAGGAGAACCGACGCATACCTCCGCGAGCGCTTGCATGAAATCTAAGAAAACCTACACGTTACTAGATACCGTAAAAAGATTAGATTAAAAGAGATGCATCTTTTATAGTGGCTAATTCAGATAGTCGCACTGAATGTCAGAGAGATTATTTTCAGAGATAGATGGCTACACTTAAGACTTCAGTGGTTTTCATGCAGGACACCAGTTTTAGTGCTATGAACTGAACTTCTACAGCTTCTTCGTTCTCAAAAAGATAGGCCGACAGGACCTCTTCATAGTCCAGGAGCATTTCACGAGATTCATTTGTGCAAGCCACTTTGGAATTGGTTCTGGGAGTCCCGATGAATAACATAAACGATCTACCACATCGATAAGTGCATCTGTGATTTCTGTAGGATTCAGTTACAAGTACATCGTCCAATACAGTTTCGAGCATGCGATGCGTTATGCTGATGTCAGGTAGATCCACCTGTTTCACTCTAAGTCCATTAGGATAGAAGATCTCTGCTTCGGTTGTCATTACAATACGGCCGACCATTGCTGATATAACACGAAAAATTTCTTAAGTTAATGTTATCAACACTAGCCTGAGGTTTTTGATGGTTTTTGCCGATAAGGCCACCACCATGTGCGTATCGGTACTTTTTGATCCTAGTTAAGAGTTGGGTGGTCCTATTGGTTTGAGCTAAGATAGACGAATAAATAAATAGATGCATCAGTTCAAGAAATTTTTGTTTCTAAAGCGTGGGCTTACACTTGGCTGGCTTCATGTCAGGTTCTTTCACCTTTTCAAATTTGGACACTTTCTGGGCCACAGGCAACGACCGGAGCTCAGACACCGTGACACGAAACTTGCCCAGAGGCGTTGGTGTTCGTTTAACAGATGCATCATTAATTGGAGGTGGGGTGTTGACGTTACCACCAGCATCCTCAAGCGACTTGAGAGTGGTGATCGTAAAGGAGGGAGGGTCTGTGGCACGTGACTTTCTTAGGACATCTTCTACTTGTGCCCCATATTGGTGAAAAAATAGTCCTAAATACGTATTTGGAAACTGAGTCTCCAAAATGTGCACGTGAAATTGAAACATGACATACATTTTATGTCCGTCATAACCATTTACACGAATCTTTCTGGACGGGTGTTCATTTAGGTTATTTGAGGTGTAGGCTATGGTCTTGGTGGTGGCGTAAAAGCGGTATGGGAAATGGTCACAAGAACAACGCAGATAGTCATTTAGTTGCATCCCAATGAGATTGCAAGGTGCATTGTAGCTGAGTCCCTGTCTGAGCTTGTCCATCGTTAAAGCCAGATCCTTTTCCAGATTGTCCAACAGATGCATCTTTAGAAGTTCCGAATCGATAACTGGTTGTGGAATGGCATAGGCCCCCAACTGCAACAATTCAAGACACAGCTCCTGCTGTTGTTTGAAACTGTGCTTAGATCCGATCCACTTGTCATCAAATTTTCCCAGCAGTGATTCATATCTCGACAGCGCTTCCTCATGAGTGTAGGGCACCTATGAACTAGATAGTATTCCACGTTTTCTCTCATATGTTGATCTCGACTTACCGTCATCTTTTTGGCACGACTGTAACTCAGGTATTCTCTCCCAGGTACAAATCCTGGCAAGTGTTGTGCTAGCGGCCCCTTTTTCAACGTGTTGAACTTGTTCACTACCGTGAAGTAATTAAGAGATGCATCCTTAACATCGATTTAGAGATATGGTAATTTTAAGTCAATTTTTGACAGAATTTTGCATCAACACTCACCATTATTTTTCCTCGATAGTTTGCAAGTGTACCAAGTGGTGAGTCTTCTCCATGGTTATTGCTGAAGATGTTTTGGTCACCGAGGGCTTCTTCAGAGAAGAGCACTTGCACCAGTGAGTCACTGTAAACCGTTTCACTATTAGTGATTCGTACCAACTCTTGTACCGAGAATTCGACCTCGTTTTTGGCAAGATGCTCCATTTTCTTGAACACAAACGTTGATAATGCCGGCATGAGTGAATTTCTCATCTCATGATTTGAAGCCTGAAAACATCTTTTAATGAAGGGTACTTTCGATGAAAATGTCTTTTAATAATAAATACTTTTGATGAAGATAGATGCATCTTTTAAGGTTCCACTTTTGAAAGCGACCAATTAAATACTGATACGACCGACATTATAGGGTTATTACTTACAGGCTGTAATTTGATCAAGTCATTATTTAAATTTGTGAGACCAACAGCACTTTCAAAACGCCGTCCAGCAACATTATAAGCTGCTAGAAGATTATCATCATTCTTCCTTTTGTAAGCGGTTGTCGGAATAGGTGCATCAGTAATGCTACAGTCGAATGAGTCGCTGAATACACTGTCATTGGCATCGGAGACAAGGATAGATGTGTCATCGGCAAAGCTAGAGCAGGCCACCTGAACTGAGCTTCTACTTCTGAGCGGTATGCTGGACCGACGAGCCTTTTCCGTCATTCTCTTTAAAGATGCAATAAACAGAAATATATTAGATTAACCAAAATGTGCGCGAAAAATCAGTTTTTGGCAGTGAAAGATTTGTCTGTTATCACCGACACAGGATTTCTCATGTCATATTTTTCTCGAAATAGATGCATCTCTAATTGTGGTCAATTTATTTCTTTGTTGATAGCTGTTAATATTTCTGCTGACGTGGTGTTTGTGTCAATATTCTATTGGTGGCCTGGGGTCTCGAAAAATTTGACCATTTGTTTCCATCATTCCAAAGGGTGATGCAATCAAGGAGAAGACGGAGACTCGAATCATTTGATGACTCATTTTCGGCACCATGACCGTTTTCAACATCACTGAATGCCACATTCTTATTGCACGTCACGTGTCGTAACTTACTGACTCTCTCATACATTAATACAAATTCGCTCATCGGAATATGCTCGTTTTGTAAACAAAATGCATCTATACTCTCTAGTGCCGTCTTGTGAGAGAATTATGAGACTTGGAGAGATTGACTAAAAATTGATTTGTGTACGTTGACACGGGGATTTTCGAATTATTAAAAACTAGTCAGAATCGAATTCAGCGACCTCAATTAACTCCTTTTACGGAATCTCCGTTCGCAATTTAAGTCTCCGTTTAAATCGTTAAGTTGCACCGTATTTTCGTTCAAGAATTTCCTGAACGGTACCGTTCAAGCTTTGCCCTCCTCTGATCATAACAACTTTCATATATGAAAGCCATTATAATAATAATTCATAATTTATGAATTTTTGTTTTTGAGCATTGGTTCTCTTTTGGTGACAAGTTTTAGATATTGATGACAATTTAAAGATGTTGGTGACAATTTAAAGATGTTGGTGACAATTTTTAGACGTTTAACTGAATAGATTACTAATAAAATGTTTTTGATAACTTGGGAACTTTATTTTGAAAAATTCAAGGCGTTTTAAAAATATTTGACCTTCAACGGTTACAAACATCTGACCTTAACGTTTTATTTGTGGTCATTTTTGGAACTGTTAAAATATGATCCGTGTTCATCCCATTCTAACATAAATATTTTGTTCCAAATACCCTTTTTGTATGCCCTTTTTGAAAAAAGGCTTTTCCGAATATCGCTCAAATAAAGAAATCAGTTCTGTTCACTTGAACAAGAAAAAAAAGATTCTCAGTCATCTAGATTATTTATTTTGAAGCCTTTTCTACGTGAAGTCTTAACCAGTGAGTGAATGTCAAAATTTCTGATTCAAA
Source organism: Oikopleura longicauda (assembly GCA_004367895.1). Taxonomy (NCBI): domain Eukaryota; kingdom Metazoa; phylum Chordata; class Appendicularia; order Copelata; family Oikopleuridae; genus Oikopleura; species Oikopleura longicauda. The sequence goes on along the minus strand of SCLD01080271.1, from coordinate 3,106 downwards.
CAACATTCGTGATCCGATTAGGAGATTTCATGTTAGGGTTAATTTTTGAGTCAGACCGTTGACGAATACTTTAACGTAATCTAAAAGAGGTAAGATCACAACTAGGATCACCACTGTAAAATGACTTTAAGTGAATAAGACGCCAAATTAAACACAACAAACGAACTTCAATTTACGCCCGAAGTTAAGTTTAGTAAACATACATTTCTTAAAAGGATAAAATCGAATTCATAACCTTAACTACATGTACAATCATAACAATCATGAGGTTCACTCCCGTTAGAACCACGAATCACTGTCGTTATTCATTGATTTGGTTACGCTAGGAACAATTCAGTGGAGAGGTCATTTCTTAGAAATTCATTAAAATTATATATTTTGATTTTCGGGTACTTCGACTATTATAAATTATATTGAATGGTACGTTAACATCACTATAACCCTTTCTTCGCGGATTCAAAGTGGACTCTACACCCTATGACAGGTTAAATAAAAAAAACAATATTTTTATTTTTCATGATATAAATTATTTGTCTCTATTCGTCTTCAGAGCATTCTCCCGCTTGTGAAATCCGTGCAGAAGCTCCAATTTTCGGATCTGGTAGAAACAATACTTCAATTGGATCGGGTAGAAAGTGTGCTGATGGTCAGAGCTAAACAAATACGCTTGTCTGCGGCGTGTCTGTGTCTGCGACATGTTTGCGGCTTTTTAAATTAGGATTGTCTGTGTCTGTTGCGTTTCTGCGTTTTTTAAAAATTCCGTTGTATGTGTCTGTTGCGTGTCTGCAGACAAGGTGTGGACAACGGTTGTCTGCCAACAAGTCTGTCTGTGTCTGTTTAACTCTGCTGATGGTCGTGACTTTTTCGAATTCTTTGAAGATACCCTATGACCACGACCGTTTATGGCCATGTACCATGTTGAGAGCTGCATTCTATCAAGTCCCCATGTCAGAGACGAATATGTTGTCCAATAATTGGCAAATATGCCTTCTTTAAAATTGCAATCCACATCTTTGTAAAGAAGGGGTCACTCAATAGAGTGAAAGACTGTCATCTAATTTTTTAAAATTTAAAATTAATTCCAACATTACTTTGATATAAGTTTACCGTTATGATTTATTCCAATATATTTTCCAGAGGATATGTGCTGACCAACGATAAACGAGTTATTTACCTCTTATTGACAAACCACGGAAAATTTCAGGGAGTTAGCCTCTAATATTCTTATCACGTGACATGTGGAAGTATAACGTCATATCATATCTAGGTGCACTTACCTGGCATCTTTGGCTGAAAAAAAGTTTGCGGAAATTCTCCTGACTGATCACCTGGAAATTCGGCAATAAGGGTTTACAGCTAACTTTGTTAGCTGAACTATGAAGTAGAACTTTTTCATAATGAAAATAATTTGTCGTTTATCGCTGACTGAATGCAGACTTCTCTCATACCAGTTGGAACCAAATAAAAAAGTGTCGAATCTGAATCTCTATCTTTTGTTGCTATGACTTTCATTTTTTCAGATTCTGGATCGGCCTTAATCGTCAGCCAAAAGTCGGGATAGCTTGTTTCAACAGTTCCTCGACAGCCTTTACCGATTTTTCAAAAATGTTCAATAAGTTGATCGGCCGCACTGGAATGCGTCTTCCGGATGGACATTTGGCCCGAATTTAATCTGGGGCAGTACAGATTCAGCGACCATCGATCCCCGGATCCCCGCTTATAAGGATCAATCCGGATCAGTTCAAAATTACTCCAAACCGACCCTAGTCTCACTTTAACTGCTCGAACTTGAGATTCTTTAACCAATTCATCCTTTGTTGACTTGCTCTGACTCTTTAACCGATTCATTTTTTTTATACTGGCGAGAAATTATGATACCGGCCAAGAGAAAGTTATTCTGACCAAAAAATGATTTGATTTCAAAAATATGTCGAGTTTGATGTTTCAAACTGAACTTGGACATTATTTCAGTCTCAAATTGAGCTCTTTCTAATTGATCGCAGTAATTCTGAAAGTAGGTCGTTCAAAGATGCCGATGGGATGAAACATTAGAGTGGGACACCCGGTCTTGAACTTGCACAAAATAGGGTGTAACATTTCCATACGATTTTGCAGGTACATTCTACTTTAATGTGTGCTAGTTCCTCCACTCGGTGGGTCACTCCACGTGTGGTCCCAATACAAAGAACCGTACGATTATATTTGGCCAAATTTTTATCCTTTCGGCTTCACTCGAAAGTGGACCAACCACTTTCTAGGTACCATCATTTTAAAAACAGATTTCACAGGAATAATTTATTTTCACAAAACAAAATAAATATTTGTCAGCGAGTTGGATTTTTTTCATTGAAACTGATTGAATTTTTATTCATGAAATTTCAAGAATTTCTTACATTTTAATCTGAGATAATATCTTTCAATGCGATTTCGTAAAAAGCTTGTTGAAGCTTTATTTATTTCATCATCAGCCATGTAATAATCTTCTTCTTTATATCCTTAAAAAACGTTTTAACAGCTGCGTTTCTAAATGGCACGACTGTGTCAAAAAAGTCCAAAATTTCAATAACGGCAAAGATGAACGTGACACCAGAAAAATGGTTAATGGGACTCTCCTTGAAATTTCAAAACGAAGTTTTTTAGGCAATAAGAATTTTCGGAACATTTTTTGTGGTGAAAGTTTTGCTGGAAGTGAACCGGAAACGATTTTTTTTGACATGTTGGTAATCATTTGTTGACCTTGTCTATTTACCATTCTGGAAAGTAGTGGGCATTCCAAAAATTTTCAGACTTCAAAAATAGTCACTCTGGAGAAAAGAAAGTGATCTACTTTTCGATTATTTTGTGACAAACTATCACTGAAAGTTTGAATCCACGTAGACGTGAGAGCCCTTAAGAAACAAATACGGTCCCTTCATGAGGAAAATAACAGTATCATCTAGTCCCCCTTATTAATCAGTCACGTGATTATTTACTTTTTAAACACAGTTCATCTTTAAATAAATTCATTTAAGAGGGTTGAACGCTATTCGACCTCTTGGCGGGTTGAGCCATTTCCTTGAATGTTTATAGTTGAATTTCCATGTTTTAGTTTTTTGATATAAAGTTA